>JAPCYS010000759.1:0-23068 GCA_028641055.1 Alopecurus myosuroides | reverse complement strand
ATACCTTACCTTAACAAAACAAGTATCTGGTTTAATTCTCAGGTTGGGCATTTCAATTTTATTTTCCTATACTCCCTTAACAGTAGCATAGGACGAATCTCCAGGACAAACAGACGGCCCATGGCGTCGACCGAGACATAAGAAAAAAAACAGGCACCCGATAATTAGATTAGCAAAACCGTTTTTTTTGGTCATTGGTTAGGACTTAGGACAGATCTTATATTTAATTCCAAGATAATTAATCAACACAGCTAAGAAATCTGTACATATATACCAACAATGTCTTTTCAGAACATGTTTGGAGCTGCTACTGATACCACTTCAACAACTTTAGAGTGGGTTATGTCGGAACTCATCAACCATCCAGAAGCTATGGCTAAGGCACAATCAGAGGTCCGTGAGGTACTAGGTCCGGACCGAGATATCATTGCGAGTGGCGATCTTGCGCAACTTCACTACATGCGGATGGTCATCAAGGAAGCTCTCAGATTGCATCCGCCTGGTCCTCTACTCAGCCGACATGATTAAAGGCACCAATATACTCATTAATGTCTAGCCAAGTAGATGCTCTCCGTTGCTAGTAGATTCTCTAGCCAAGTAGATGCTTATAACTCCAAGAGGGAGTATTTATGCTCGATAGTGGGTTCATGTCTCCCTTTCACTCACGCTCGAGTGACAGAAACGTAAATGGGTGGGGGATGTGTTGTTGCCACTAGGGGGGAACAACGATGTTCATGTCTCCCTTTCAGTGCAGTTATCTGTTGCTTGCAACTTAATACCCAAGGTTTTCTCAGATGACATTCTGAGGGTGGATTATTAGTCATAGATGTTGTTGGATAACGGTCTATGTATCTTGTTATAATGCCCGCATAAATCATAGTAATCATCATGTCATGCATATGCTCTACGATGCAGCCTTATATCTGTCAATTGTCCAGCTGTCATTTGTTTACCCAACATGCTATCTATCTGTTTTGGAGAGATACCACTAGTGAACTGTGGACCCCGGTCCATTTTCCTCATACTGTAATACAACCACTACAATCTCTGTTCTCATACTATTCCTACTTTTTTCTACTGCCATCATTGTTCTCTTTTCATCTACTGCAAACAAGTGCTATTTTCCACACCATACGTTTAACCTCTTTGTTTTTAGCAAAACCGGTGAGATTGAGCACCTCACTACTTCGTTGGGGCAAAGTGATTTGATTGTGTTGTATAGTTTCCAGGTTGCTTCTGAACCGGTAGTGCGCTCTACCACATCAGCTGCATCAACCTTCGGAACTGATTTATTTCTCCTACTGGTCGATCCAACCTTGGCTTCTTTCTGATGGAAATTTACTGTTGTGCTCTTCATACCTTCCTCTTGGGGTTTCCCAACAAGTGCAAGATCTGCACCATCAAGGATTAGTTCCCAACGGCGAGGAGAAGCCTCCTCTAGACGCCGACGTAAGGGAAGGCACCACCGACGAGGCATCCGGCGGCCTCTCGGTCACCTCCTGACGAAGGCATGGATCCTGGGCCCTGCGAGTAAGGACACCCCCTCTCACACCTTCTGATCAAGGCCCGACAGGAAGCGCCCTTGGAGTACTCTAGAAGGCCCATGAAAAGCCCACCCGCGTCAACTTGCGGGCTAAGTTAGGGATTTGTAACCGACTCAAGCTAGGGTTTGTATCCTCTCCGGGTTGGACTCGAGACCTGGCTATCTATATAAAGCCAGGAGAGCCCCAAAGGAGAGGACCAAGTATTACCGCACGACCACAAAAGCCTTGAAACTCGAGATCTACTCTCGATTCGAGCACCCTGTAATCGATCTAATCGTCTAATACAGATCAGCAGAAGGCAGGAGTAAGGGTTTTACCTCTTCGAGGAGCCCGAACCTGGGTAAATCTTGCCTCCCTGTCAAGCCGACGATCTCACCAGCGCCTATGACATCTCCTAGTCGAAACCCGATAGGGTCACCGGAGGGATTTGCGGAGCCAGAGCTTCGCAATTGGCGCCGACCGTGGGGACCGCGGGCGCTGGATCACCGGCATCTTCGGCTTCATCGACATCCAACTCCCGTTGGAAACCATCGACTACGGCTCCGAACAATCCTGTACGGATCGGATCCGTCATAGTCACGCCTCACTCGCCGGAATCACGCCCGGTATTCGAGGATCTGGAGAAGAGCGTCACCCTGACGTTCGGAAGCTTCAACTTCATGGCAAACAGAGACGGAATCCTCCACTTCTCGGATGAATCTGAACCCGAATCTGAGCCGTCAACTCGCGCTTCCTTATGGAGAGAAGCGGCGAGTCCATCCGCTTCAACACGATCGACTACCACGCACTCTCGACAGAGGAACTCTCTCGGGTGCGAAGAGCCTCCCGATCTGCGCCTAGGACGCGGGCCACAACTGGCCCAAGTCTGCATGGCAGGATCGGAACAGCCCTCGGAAACTGAATATAGCGCAACCGAGCGCGATCTAATCGGCGTCTCGCGGGAAGCCTGGAAGAGAGCAAAGGAATCCATGCGAAAGAGTCAGCCACCCGCAGCAGGTGCTACGCAGGAAGACCTAACCGCCTACCACTATCACCTAGTGAGAGCGGCCTCAAACATCAAGGACGCCGAGCGGATCTAGCCCGTCGCAGGAGAGCGGCGGATGAGTCAAGCCTACGCCGAGCCGAGCTGTCCCTTGCTCCTTCGGTCGGTACCCGACCCGTGGGGAAAAGGACCCGCAGCATCAACAAGGGACCACGAATCCATGGCTGGGACCAAACAGGTCTACCACATCTTCTTTCATGAGGGTTGACGACGACGGGAACGTCTACCCGCAAACTCCAGCCGCCGCAATTCTAGCCGCGGCCACCTACATGCAGATGAACCAGCCAACGGACAGCGATCCTCGGGTGGAACAATACAAGCACATCCGCAAAGGTCTAGGGCTGGCTGCCGCGAAGCTCGCCTCCCCACGATCGCAAGGAACAACTGGAGAAGGCGCGACAAGAGAAGGACAAAGACAAAGACACGCCCCGCAGGCACAGGAGCTCCTCTCCGAGAAAGGAAATCACCACGTCGTGGCCGAGGAAAAGAAGCTCGGCGCCGCGGCGACAGCCGAAGCAGCAGCGACGACAGTCCGAGAGACAAAGATTCGCGGCACCACAGCAGCCGCTCGAGAAAACGAAGTAAAGAACCAAGAAAAGATAGCGACCGCGACCGGTCTGGGTACGACGCGCGATCCGATCTCGCCCAGAAGAAGGTGGATAAAGCGAGGGCTTCACGATACCGCGAACGCTCCTCATCCGGGTCTTCGGACGACGAAACCTGCGGAGCACTTTGCTTTGCTCGCAGTATTCGCGAAGCACCTCTACCCAAGAGATTCAAGCTCAGCTCGGAGGTGACAAAATACGATGGCTCACTCGAGCCCTCCCAGTGGTTAAGCGACTACCTCACGGCAGTAAAATGCCAACGTGGTAACAAGAACACGGCCATGCAATACCTCAATTTGCACCTGGCCGGAGCGGCCCGTAGCTGGCTGGAGAGGAGACCACGATCTTGCTATGCATCATGGGACGACCTGCATCGCGATTTCTGCAAAAACTTCCAGTCGACCTACAAAAGGCCAGCTACAATCGAAGAACTACGGGCTTGCAAACAAAAAGTGGCGAATCCACGCGAGAATACATCCAGCGGTGGAAACACTCAGGAACACCGCAGGGACAATCTCTGAAGAAGTGGCGATTGAAGCCTTCGCCAAAGGAGCAAGAAGAACCGCGTTTCGAGAAGAACTCGGCAGAGCTGCACCCAAAACCATAGGGGAGCTCATGGTCATAGCCGAAAAAAAATGGGCCAATGGAGAAGACGCGGTACGCAATGAAAGAACATCATCGCCCACACATGACGAAGACCGTCATGGGCGAAGAAAGAGAAGAAAATACTACGACGAGGATAGAGAAGAACTAGTGGCAGCAGAGTTCACGCGAAGTCGCGACTCCGGTCGTCGTGGAAGTCGCGAATGGAAGCCAAAGGTAGAAGAAAAATCACCCGAGGAAGACCTCGATGGGTACTGCTCGCTACATCTGTTCACAGACAAGCGCACGGGCAAGACTAAGGCAACACACCTTCTCAAGGATTGCCGAAATTTCATCGAAATCTCGGACGCGCTAGCCAAGAAAAGATTCGCTTCCACCCAAAACTACCCACCGCTACCAGGAGGCGGACAACAATTCCAGCTACCACCGCCACCACCTCCACCAGCCAACTCAAACATGGCACTCGCCGCATTGCCAGCACCACAACAGCAAAACACGGGAGCAAATACATACCCGACTCCGCACGGACAACTCCTTGGGATGATACAGAAGGTATGCCCCTCTCGCAGAGCTCAAAAAACTAACTCGAGACAAATATGCATGGCAGTGCAGACGCCACCAACGAAACCCGAGTACCTGAAGATGGCCGAGCAGCCAATCACGTTCTCGAAGGAAGACCACCCGCCACGAGTCTATCGACCAGGACACGCCGCCCTTGTCATTCAAGCTCAAATTGGCAATTATGACCTGGCCCGCGTATTCATGGACGGCGGCAGCGGCATCAACATCATCTACGCGGATACACTCCGTCGAATGAACAAAAACCTGGACGGCCTAACGGAATCAGAAACATCCTTCCACGGGATAGTTCCAGGCAAAGCAATACGTCCACTCGGAACAATCAACCTCGAAGTTGTACTGGGCTCCCCACGCAACTACAGAAGGGAATTCCTGGACTTTGAAGTCGTCGACTGGCCCTCGCAGTACCACGCCATTCTTGGTCGAACAGCGTTCGCCAGATTCATGGCCGTACCACATTACGCATACTTAAAGCTCAAGTTACCGGCGAATACGGTGTGATCACCATTGACGGGGACTTCCAGAAATCGATAAGTGCGACATAGAATTTAATGAGATCGCGAAATCTTTCGGGATGCAAGAAGAACTACAAGAGCTGGCAAAAACCACGGATCACTCCGTCATGCCACTCACGAAGAAAAACGCGCCTGAACTGGAATTCAGCGCCAACAGCGACACTCGCAAGCACCAAGTGCACCCGACAGATTCCGCCAAAACCGCGATGGTTTCCACAACCCTCTCGCCAGCATAGGAAAGCGCGCTCGTCAAACTCCTCCGTGAGTACTGGGAAATTTTCGCCTGGCAGCCCTCGATATGCCAGGTATACCCAGGGAGTTTGCCGAGCACTCACTCGAAGTCTTTCCTAACGCAAAGCCCATCAAACAGACGACTCGACGATTTTCAGAACCCAAGCGAAAGGCGCTGGGAGAAGAAGTAAATAGGCTGCTAGCCGCAAATTTCATTAGGGAGATCAAGATATCCACCTGGTTAGCAAATCCGGTGCTGGTCCCCAAGAAGAACACGGATATCCTTCGGGTATGCATCGACTACACGTCACTGAACAAGCACTGCCCCAAGGACAACTTTCCTCTACCACGAATCGACCAGATCGTGGATTCCACAGCAGGTTGCCAACGTCTCTCTTTCCTAGACGCCTACTCGGGATACAACCAGATCCGAATGAAAAAGGAAGACGAAGAGAAGACGGCATTCATCACACCACACGGTGTATAGTGCTATACGACAATGCCCTTCGGGCTGAAGAACGCAGGCGCAACATATCAACGTTGCATGTAGAGATGCCTTGCCAATCTCATTGGCAAGAACGTACAAGTATATGTCGACGACATCGTCATCAAAACTCGAGTAGAGGACACACTCCTCGAGGATATTAAAGAAACATTCGACGCCCTTAATGCATATCGGATCAAGCTCAATCCAACAAAATGCGTTTTTGGCGTCCCTGCAGGAAAACTCCTAGGATACCTGGTTTCCGCCAGAGGCATTGAGGCCAATCCGGAGAAAATACAAGCCATCCTCACCATGAAGGAGCCTACCAATCTACGCGGAGTCCAGCAGCTCGCAGGGCGATTGGCCGCCCTAAGCAGGTTCATCGCACGATTGGGAGAGCAGGCGTTACCCTTCTACAAGCTACTGAAGAAGACGGACAAATTCGAATGGACCCCCGAAGCCAAACAAGCATTCGCAGACTTGAAACGGTCGTTGCAAAGCAGGCGCATCCTCGCAACACCACAAGAAAGAGAGCCGCTTTTTCTCTATTTAGCCGCCACAAACCAGGTCATCAGCACTGCAATCGTAGTCGAACGACCTGAAGATGGCAAGGCATACGGAGTCCAGCGCCCAATATATTACATCAGCGAAGTGCTCTCGCCGTGCAAGCAGCGATATCCTCATTACCAGAAGCTTGCGTATGGAGTTGTCCTCACAGCCCGAAAACTCAAACATTACTTCCAGGAACACGCCATTACAGTGGTTAATGATGCGTCACTCGGGACAATCATGAACAACCCTATGGCATCCGGACGAATTGCAAAATGGAGCATCGAGTTGGGCGCTTGGGATATCACCTATGCAGGACGCAATGCAGTCAAATCCCAAGTTCTCGTGGAATTCATCAGCGAATGGACAGAGCTACAAACACCCGGGCCACCCGAGTACACAAGCAATTGGATCATGTACTTTGACGGGTCCAAAAGAAACGAAGGGGCAGGAGCTGGAATCGTTCTTATCTCGCCTCGTGGAGACAAACTGCAATATGTCCTGCGACTAGACTTTCCACCAGACGACCCAGCATCGAACAACGACGCAGAATATGAAGCACTGTTGCACGGAATGAAGATGGCGATTGCTTGTGGAGCTACCCGGTTGATGATTTATGGCGATTCCAACCTCATAGTGCAGCAAACAATGAAAGAATGCGATGCCGTTGCTGAAAACATGATCGCGTACCGCGACATGTATAATATACTCGAAGGAAGCTTCAAAGGATGCGAGTTGAAACATATTGCAAGATCCAGCAATGAAGAGGCGGATAGACTGGCAAACATGGGTTCCACGAATACACCCATACCGCCAGGAATATACTTCGAACGGATGGTCAAGCGATCGGTCAAATTGAAGAAAGCTGCAGAAACACCGGCAGCGCCGTAAACAGAGGTCAGCCCGCAGGTCGCGCTTATCGAGCTTATTCATAATATATCACGACAGGTTTTTCTGGTCGAGCCAGTCTGGACGCAGAAATATCTCGACTACCTGCTCAATAAACAGCTCCCGGCCGATCCACGCGAGGCTCGACAGCTAATCAGGCGTAGCAAATCCTTTCGGGTAATCAACGGAGAATTGTACAAGCAAAGCATCTCGGGGATCCTTCAGCGGTGCATCGCACCCGAAGATGGCAAAGAGTTACTCCGGGATATACACCAGGGTGATTGCGGACATCATGCTAGCTGGAGAGCAATACTGGGAAAAGCCTTTCGAGCAGGGTTCTACTGGCTAACAGCAGCCAACGATGCAAAAAACCTGGTCGACAGATGTGACGCCTGCCAGCGATTCTCACCCAAGCCGCCCCAAGCCGCACGCGCCCGCCACTGAGTTGCACATGATACCCATCGCCTGGCCCTTTGCCCAATGGGGGCTTGACATGGTTGGCCCACTGCGCAAATCTACTCCAGGAGGGTACACGCATTTGCTGGTCGCAGTCGACAAATTTACCAAATGGATCGAGGCTATGCCAGTGACCTCGGGTAGCGCCCAATGCGCAATCAAGTTCCTCGATTCCATAATATGCAGATTCGGGGTGCCACACGACATCATTACAGACAATGGTACGAACTTCACTGCAAAGGAGACACAACAGTTCTGCGAAGAGAAAGGAATTAATCTGAAGTTTGCTTCGGTCGCCCATCCGCAAACAAACGGTCAAGTCGAAAGATCCAACGGCTTAGTTTCAGCTGGGATCAAAAAGAGATTGCTCGATCGGCTACATCCCGCTGCAGGTCATTGGGCAGAGGAGTTACCCTCCATACTTTGGAGCCTCCGCACAACCCCCAATCGATCAACGCAATACACACCATTTTTTATGGTATATGGGGCAGAAGCCGTCCTCCCCGAAGAGGTTCGATTCAGCGCCCCACGAGTTGTAGCCTACAGTGAAGAAACCTCCAACAAAGCACTTGCAGAAGATATGGACGCACTCGACGAAATTCGGGACATTGCACTCGCAAGATCTGCAGTCTACCAACAATCACTGCGCAATTATCACAGTCGCCGCATACGCCACAGATCATTCGTGGTTGGCGATTTGGTGTTGCGGCTAAAGCAAAAGGAAGGGCACAAGCTCGAACCACCTTGGGAAGGACCCTTCATCGTACACGAAGTAATCCCAGGAGGAGCCTATCGACTGAAGAATCCAGAAACTGGAGGCATCTATTCCAATCCATGGAATATCGCGCAACTGCGCAAATTCTACCCCTAGGTTTATTTATTTTGCAACAATAAGGCTATACTAGCCAATTTTGTAGCTCGAACACATGACTTCTCAGTCATAGCAATAAATACATGATTCTCTCATCATATTTATTCGACAGCTTCCAAGGTTACAGGTACACACCCCATAAAATACACGGGGGCTACACCTAAAACTAAGCATCACAGAAAAGAATTATCGACCACAAGGTTGCACACCTTACTACAGTTTTTACAAACTACAGATAAAACTTACAGGATATTCACATCCGATAAAGTCAGTCGAAACGCTGAGCATTCTTAGCCGCTAAGATCCTATCTACCTCTTCGGATTTCATTCGGATAATCTTCTTGGCTGCAGGACGAACAGCATCATAGTACGGCGCAATATCTTCGATTGCATAATCCGGAAGCCGGGCTACGGAGTTCAAGTCTATCTCAGGATGCCATATTCGGACAAACGAGAGAGCAACAACCGCGCCGCATGTCATCTGATTGTGAACGCACGCGCGAACCTCTCCTTCTCGTCCGAATAACCTGAGAAGATAGCTCCAGTCTTCAGGGCCCCGCTCAAGTGGATAAAAAGCAGCATTCACCGCAACCAGGACCTCGTGGAAAGAACTCATGAGAACTTTCGCCTGGCGGACTCGAAACTTCAAGATAGCCATCACAAACCCTCGACTGCGATCAGACCAGAAATTACTCGCATGAGGCTTTGTGCTGTTAGCTTCTTGATGAATGTGGTTTTCTACCCACTGCTTTTCTTCCCTGTCATCTGGTTTCACAACTAAGAAGCAAACGCACTTAGTAAACTAAGAAGCACAGAGGAGGAAAATAGCATGGGGGCTACACTACTCACATAGTAACTCCTTTGCAATCGAAGACAGTTCGCCAATCAGAAATTGCTCGCGCTCAGCCGCCAATTTCTGCTTGGATATCGCCACGTCAGCTACTCCGCGCAGCGCTTTCAGCCTACGCTCACCCTCCTGAACCTTATCACGAAGGCCAGCAAAAGTGCCCACGGCAGCCACAAGTGGATTTACTGGACTACCACGTCCACTCGAAGGTTCAGCGGCAGACGCAATTGCCTGGAAGAAGTACAAGGAAAGGAGTGAGATGCCCTACTCGAGTTGTTTCCAGTCGCACATCTGACTAATCGCTCGGGGGCTACTCCCATCGGGAGGCAAAGTATAGACGACAAAGATAAAATTCTAAATGCAAAACGCTTCGATTAAAAGACCAGCAAAGGTACGGGAATACATCCCAAAATTCATTACATCCAAGCAACAGAAACAAAAGGAAAAAGAAAGTCTACGAAGCCGCGTTGGTGCTGCCACTAGCAGCGGTCGACCCGCCCTTCTTCCGAGCAAACATCTCAGATAATTTCCGAGCAAGAATAGTGGCTTGCTCAGAAAACGAGATAGCCGTACCTTCTTGCCCGTGGAAGGGTCGACCGGCATGGACGAATAGGCTTCCTCCAGGCCATCAACTCCGTTCGCCAGAGCGAACTGAATCGCAGTCTTTGCGCCAGCTTCCGATTGAGCAACCGCAAAGGCTTCCAGGAGGTCGCCTTCCGAGAAGACTTTCAACAACTCGCTCAGCGCAGGCGCAGGAGTATCGCTGGCGACAAGACGACCATGCACTCGTGCCAACGCTTTGGAAGCATCATCAATCAGGGAAAATATTCCCTCAGAATGCCTCCTGAGCTGCGCGAGAGTGTCGGTCAGCACGTCCACCCGCTGAATCCCAGGAATCTCCAGAGGAACACTCAGAAGATCTACAGACAAGGAAAATAATGCTTAGCAAAAATCAGCAGAATGAAAAGTTCGAAAACTCAAGACTCTTACCCGCAAAGCGTTTGGCGAGGGGACGAAGGAACGCGACAGTGTCGTTGTCAGCCTTACTGCCGGCCTCCTCCAAGTCCTTCACAGCCTTCCGCGCCTCCGCAAGCTTCGTACTGAGTTCCTCCGATTGCATGCGAGAAGCTTCAAGCTCTTGTCGGGTAGTCGCCAGTTCAGCTTCCCGAGCAGTTACCTGCTCTGAAAGTTTGGTCCTTTCAGACTCTGCGAATTCGGCTCGAGCTGCAAAGGGGATATTAATCAGAAAACAAGAATGGATGATACACTGAAACCAAGAAGATAATGAAATTTACCTTTCAGAAGGTCGCTCTCAGATTTGAGTCGGTTAACTTCCGATCGAAGCGACTCGCAATCTGTCTCGGCCAGAACGACGCGGCGACCGATCGCCGCAAGGGAATCGACGAGCGACTGTGGAAGCACGAAGATAAAAGAGTTAGAAGAAAAAAAAAGACTTGAGCCTGTACCCGATTATTTACAATCGACTACAGCCTCGGGGGCTACTCCCATCGGGAGCACTGTCGTGCACCCGAAGAAGACAAAATAAAGAAGAAGAGCAGAAAGAGGTTTTGAGCCTGTACCCGATTATTTACAATCGACTACAGCCTCGGGGGCTACTCCCATCGGGAGCACTGTCGTGCACCCGATAAAATTTGTTTGTGAAAACCAAAGAGATAGAAGTTTACCTGTCCAGAGGCGCGGGAGAGGGGATCCGCCGAGCTGTCCGTCGCCTCCTTCGAAACCGAAGTTCTAGCAGCGGAGCTAGGGACATCCCGCTCCGCAGTCGCAGCCTCAGGCGCTGCCCTGGGAGAGTTCTGGACGGTACCCGCAGTAGGGGTTTCACCCGCGTCCTTCGCTTTGTTCCTCTTTTCGGGAGGAACAGCCGCGGCGAACCTACGCGGGCTGATTGCCTGCAGACTGCAGTGAAGGACAAAGAAACGTCAGCATTGACCAATAGAGTTTAATCGAATTAAAATATGGAAAAATCTTACTCGTCATCCTCGTCGTCTTCATCCAAGTCATCCGCATTCCAGGCGGTTGCGAATGGAGCCAGAGGAGGAAGAGATCGAAGCGGAGTCGCAGAAATTGGAGTTGGGCCAGGTGACGCCTCCAAAGACTTTGGAGGTGACTTCGTTTTCGTTCACCCGACGGCGCTTTGGTGGGACGCCACTCGAGTCTTCAACATCATCCGAGGAATCATGTTCAGAACTCGAGGAGGCGTTGGCCACGCTGGTGTCAACCGCGCCGTCCTGGTGGCTCGACTGGAGACACGAGGCATCTTCACCAACAACAGGCGGGTAGCAATTTGCTACAGCTAAGCTCTACAAAGATAAGAAGACGATAAAGATCTTATCGGCTACGAAAATTCTGAAAAGGAAAGCAAGTTAAAGACAGGAAACTAACCGCAGCTGGAGGAGGGTTTGAAGCAGAATAAGCCTCGACTGAGCAATCGGGAATTGCTCCCCAACCTTCAGTCTAGTGATGGCCGCGATTTTCTTCTCGAATTCCACATTCGAAAGTTCTTCGCGGCTCACTCGGCTGGGATCTTCTGCGCCCTGATACTCCCACATAGCGGAAGGCCTCTGCTGCAAAGGCTGGATCCTGCGCTTCAAGAAAAGGCTTGCCAGATGGAGTCCATTGAGCACTACTCCCGAGGCTTGGTCTCGAAGAGCCCCTACTCTTTCGAGTAGAGGTGTGACTGTCTGGATTTCTTCGGCTGACATCTTGTGGTTCCAAGATTTGCGCCTCGCCAGAACTGCGAATGGGTGGAATTCTACAAGCCCGCTCGAGTTGTTGTCGGCGACGTAGAACCACTTCTTCCGCCAGCCTTGGGCGGAGTCGATGAAGTGCATGTTGAAGTAGGCATTCTCCTGGCGCGCTTGGATCCCGAAGCCACCCGTGCGAAGTGGCTCACCGGGCTCGGACTCCACCCGCGATCTCTCGCGGAAGATCCGGATCTTGAACAGCGCCTTCCAGAGCGCCCAGTGCGGGCGAATGCCAAGATCGCATTCGCAAAGCGCGATGAAGCACGAGATGTGCTGCACCGCGTTCGGGGGGAGGTCGTGGAGCTGTATGCCGTATGCACACAGCAGCCCGATGAAGAAAGGGTGAAGAGGGAAGGAGAGGCCTCGAGTCACGTGGTCCACGAAGACCACGCGCTCGTTCGAGTGAGGGTTTGGTACCTCTTCCCTCTTCCCAAGACGGACGCGCTTCTCCGCCTCCGCCGGCAGCAGACCCTCCCGCTGCATCTCCTTGATGCTCTTAGCAGTGGTGTTGGGGTGCGCCAGTTGCCGGCGCGAGAGGCGAGTGGCGCAGAAGGCTCGCCAGATGCGGAGGTTCCAGCGCCGCGTTTCTTTCCGCCGGCCATTGTTCACAGCGAGAGCTCGAGCGCAGGGAAGGCGAAGACGAGCGCGAGGTGGAAGACGAAGATTGAGAGCGGGGAAAATTTCACTGCGGCGCTAACACCCCTATTTATATACGGGGTAAAGCAATCTCAGCCGTACGATACGCAACGTGGCACCTATCGCGGCTGCCACGCGTAAGGATGAAACGAAGCGGCGGTATACGCTGTTTCGTGCCACGATCTTAACAAAAGATCGTGCGCATTTACTGCGCATTTCGCGTAAAAAACGGGAGCGACGTCTCGTTTCCCGGTCAAAAAGCTGACAAGGTGGGCCAATTTCTGCTGCCACTCCGTCACGTCCCATCGGGAGAAGAGGAGCACGCCTTGACGTCATGGCGTTCGTCATTCCGAAAGGAAATTTTTTGCGAATGGAAGTTCAAACGAATATCAATTCCTTCGGATAGAACACAATTTTCCCATGAAAAAATTCATGAATCAAAGCCTCTTCGAACAAGAGAAACATACCTTATACACGAAAACTCTTTCGTACGGGCACAATTTTCCAAAACATGAAAACTCTTTCATACGGAACTAACATTTCCAACACGAAACTTTTTCGTACGGAACTGATACCAATCTAATCGGGTAGAAAAGAACCCACCTTATGCGTGATAATTATACATCACAAGAACCTGGATTGTACAGCCGACTAGGCACATCCGGATGCTATATTCTTCGAATATGAAGGTAAGACCCAAAAAGATCTTTCTTTTGGGCCTGGAATCGCACTCGAAAGCTGCGTCCTCCGGCATAGTTCCGTGTCAACAACACGAAGAAAAATCCTAGCGGACGCGCCGGGTACCCCCTTAGGTTAAGTTCGACTCGATAAGTCCACAACGGCCCAGTCGTAACGATCACCTCATCGGGTTCGAGTCGGAGGTCTCGAATCTGTGTAGGCCAGGAGTGTTTTTGCCCTAGTCGCAATTAATTGGCCCTGATCTCTCGGGAGAGCCAAGCCACTGCGCCACATCCTTCTGCTAATATAGCCGCAAAAACTGGCACCAATGCTGCTCGATACTCGAGTATTTTAATTCGCGAAACAGGGAACACACCCTTCGTAGACAACAACTGTCGAGCTGAACTTCCAAGATGAAATCAAAGAAAAGGTCTGACCGTCTACCCGACTGAAACTAAATCCCAGTCGAGCATACGCTCGGGGGCTACTGACGAAGGCATGGATCCTGGGCCCTGCGAGTAAGGACACCCCCTCTCACACCTTCTGATCAAGGCCCGACAGGAAGCGCCCTTGGAGTACTCTAGAAGGCCCATGAAAAGCCCACCCGCGTCAACTTGCGGGCTAAGTTAGGGATTGTAACCGACTCAAGCTAGGGTTTGTATCCTCTCCGGGTTGGACTCGAGACCTGGCTATCTATATAAAGCCAGGAGAGCCCCAAAGGAGAGGACCAAGTATTACCGCACGACCACAAAAGCCTTGAAACTCGAGATCTACTCTCGATTCGAGCTGTAATCGATCTAATCGTCTAATACAGATCAGCAGAAGGCAGGAGTAAGGGTTTTACCTCTTCGAGGGCCCCGAACCTGGGTAAATCTTGCCTCCCTGTCAAGCCGACGATCTCACCAGCGCCTATGACATCTCCTAGTCGAAACCCGATAGGGTCACCTGAGGGATTTGCGGAGCCAGAGCTTCGACACCTCCTGCATCCCCCCTAACATCGTCTTACATGTCCTTCTCTTGTGTGCCCACAAAACGTGAGCACATGTTCTCGTCTACAAACGATCATGGGACGATTTACAGTATATAGTCAAAAAAGGGCTGAGCTGCATGGTTAAGTTTAGTACTTAACATATGATGTGAATGGCATTTATTCAGTCGCAAAATTACAAAATAGAAACAGTATCATCTATTGCAAAACAATTGTGTCACTTGGTGTTACACAGTAACTACTTCAAGTACATGATGATGCATTTATATCTGCATAGCTTTGGAGCATAGGTGTGGAATAGCTCTGAGTTGCAGGTCAGAACTTCTGCGTACAATTAAACCAAATTTCTCGGACATGTCCACGGACTTCAAGATGGCCCCATCAGGTAGCATCGAGTCAAAGTGATAGAGGAAGTTTGCCAATTCCATCTCTAAAATCGATGAGGCAAATGTTATCCCAGGACATACCCGTCGTCCAAACCCGAAAGGAGTGAATCCGGAGCACTTTCCGCTATAATCCATGGATTACCAAATCATCATCCAAGGCATCGTACAACCTAATGGTCCTGAAATTCCACATTTCATTATATCACAATATATTTGTTTCCCCATTTATATTCAGTCAGATGATTACATGTATCCAGTCGATAAATTCGCATTTAAAAGTGACAGTCGACACATGGTATGGACATTGTCTTATACATTTTAAATTGTCGAAAAGTGGTATCAAATAACCCACAATGCAATATTTCTACTTCAACTAAATCTAGGAAGCTCACACACACAAAAAAAAATCTAGGAAGCAACCAGCAACGGTGAGAGAAAAATAGTGGCACCAACAAATAAATGCGATAAGAATATGAAGATAAGAAAAGACCATACTATATTTTCACAATGCAAAGAGGAAAATATTAGACCCGTGTGATAATACATCTACAACAAGAAAAGCATCAAAATAAATAAAGTATACCACTTGTATAGAACCGAGGACTCGATACATATATATAGCACACGTTCAAAAGTCTCCAATAGGCATTAGGTATACAGTCTGGTACATACAACAGAAAAGGGTAGATATTCAACTCAATAAACATAACAAAAACAAACCAATCAGAACTATTCTTGTCACCAATGGAAGGGTGGAAATCCAGACCTTGGGGGTAGATATGGTTGTAAATTCTAGTAGCACGTCACTTGTAATTTCTAGCCTTCATTTTACCGAGCATTATAAATTTTCCCTTGCACAACTACTAAATAAATAATCCATCATGTTACGAACACCACCGAACATCATCACTCCTGGAGGCCCAAGTGATGCGGACAAAACCACCAAGGGCCATCACACGCAAGAGCGGGCATGCCGCAACAAGCTGTCGACCCAGACACAGACGCTCCGTCCGTCACCGCCTCGCACCACCCGCAGCCGTAGGAGAGGGAAGGGCGCCACCTCCCGACGCCATGGACGCGACCATCGGAAGCCCCGCCGCCGCCGTGCCGCGCGGGATTAGCCCGACAACACCTTCAGCGTCGGCGACAGAGGGGGGTGGGAGGGGAGGAGGCTTGGGCGCCAGCGTGCGGGATCTCCCCGGTGTGGCGTAACATGACATTCATTGGTGGCGTAACATGACGTTTGGTATAGAGGCTGGGGGTAGGACCTCCATTTCTAAAAAGAAAATAAATACTCCGTAGATGTAGCAACATCAAGAGGAAAACATCTACGGAGTACTTCGGTAGATGAAGCAACATCAAGAGGAAACATATGGAACCGTTAGCCTCCTGACTAACAAATGCCACACCTGAAGGCTGCCATGGCCTCATAGGGGCTGAAAATTTGAGGGTGCCAACGACCAGCTCATAGAGGAGGTTCAGCTCACTTGCGCCGTCGCCGCAGACGCATGTGCCAGAGACCGCCATCTTTCAGCATTTATCTACGTCTCACTCTGTACCATCTTCTCCAACACGAAGCAGACCTCGTCCGCCATGGCATTGTCGCCTAGCCCTCTCGTCCGTTGGCTGAAGGTGTGCGCCAGAGGGCGGTGCTCGCCCGCCAGCATGGCGTTGATGACACCCGCAGCACCAGCCCTGCAGCACCCATCGGCCAGGACGCGGTATGCGGCCGTGCTCAGCACGCCACCGTCCTTTAGTTACATGTCCACCACTGACTTGTGTGCCTCGGCCACCAAACGCGATACGTGGCCACATGGACGCCCTCGGCATGGTGTTGTCCTTCGGCTGCATCTCCACCAGGCGTCTTGTGCGCCTCGGTAACCTTGTCGGCCGCCGCCGAGGTCGTCCCGGAGAAACTTGATCGGGACGTTATAGCTCGCGCCGTCAGGCTTGAGCGCCTACACATGTCGGAGAATAGCTCCTGACGGCGTTGAAGTCGCTTCGCCCCGCGTAGACTCTCATCAGCACGCTGAAGTTGGCCAGCTCGATCATGCACCCATGGTACTCCATATGAACATCAGCTACATGCGCTTACGTGATTGATCAGGACCATGCCGCATGAGCAGCGCGTACGTGCAATTACGTGATCGATCAGGACCATGTTTGTTTGTTTTTTCTTTTATAACATGCTCTGTTATGAATCAGGTTTTCCGTGTGACGTGAATTTTTTTTGGCTCAACATCATGAACCGTTTTTTGCTCAACATTGGGAGGATCCGGATCGTTGATTGAAGCCTGTTGAACGCATTAGATTTAATGTATCCCAACATGTTTGCTCTTTTATAAGTAGTTTAGAAGAACATACTGTTTATTTTCCTAAGAAGATTGATAGAAGATATGGTTTAAATTCAATTGAAAATATTGAGACCATCAAGATTGGAGAATTTTATTGTCCCATTCCAGTACCACCAAAAGAATATGAAATTATTATGATTGGGACTATGTATATCAAGGTTGAGGTACCATTATTATTTAGTGATTAGCAAAGTTTTGCTTCATATGAAAATTGTTCTAGTAACAAGACTTGATCACCCTTGTTAACAAAATGATTTTGAATGAAGAGGACGATGTTTTCACTATGTTTTCACCTTCCCCGTTATGTTTTCACCTTTTTTACTTCTCTTATCCCATTGCTACTTGAGTACAATCATGTTTTCCACCATCCTTATGCATGTTTTCCTGATGTTTTCACCCTGATTACTAATGTTATGCATGTTCTCACCACCCATACTTTTGTTTTCACCACTACCACCTTTGTTTTCTTTGGATATTCTTCCATTAGAGTGTCATAGAACTTATGTAGTGCTGGTTTTGGTTTTGTTTTCCACCTTTTCCCTTTCGTTTTCCTGGTTTTTATTAATTATTAAAATTCTGGAAATACCTCAAAAATAAAGTTTCTCAAAAAATTCCAGAAAAATTATAATAAATTTTGACGTAAAAATGAGGCAGAGAGCCACCTGGGAGGCCCCTGGGGGGCCCACCAGTCAGGCACACCATGGGGTGGCGCGGCCTGCCCCTGGTGGCGCCAGCACATGGTGTGGGCCCCCTGGCCACCCACTAACTCTCTCCACTTCCAAAGTCTTCTCTCTCACCCACCAACCTCAACACATTTCCTGGAACCCGAGTTCTTCCTGTTCTTCCTTGAAACTTGCCGATCTCTTTGCTCAGCCCATCTTTTGTGCTGAAATCTGGTGCATTTGCTCTCCGGTATGTGACTCTTCCAATGATCCAAGTAGAATTTTATTTGGTGAATTATTCCTTGAGTATTTTGGTATAGTAGGTGACAGCTTATGTGAGTTTGCATGCTTGATTTGAGTAGAAATAATGTATTTTGATGTATGTTTAACTCTCATATAAGTCCCTATGGTAGTTTCCACCTTATAGTTGCTTGAAATTAATTTTTGTGATGCTTATTGAAAAATTTCAGAGATGGATAATTATAATTTGGGAGAGATATTTAGGAGTGATGCTCCTAGAAGGACAAGACCCTCACGCTCATCCACTTCAGTGAAGCCATCGTACAATGAAGACGTTATTGCACCGTCTATTGACGATGCGGGAGCCGATGGTATCATTAACCCATCTAGATTTCCTTGCATTACATTTCTAAGAAGTGCAGGTTTATTAGATGACTTTCGTATGCTTATTGAAAGTGTTGGTCTAACCAACTTTATGGAGGATGAAAGCCCTCAGTATGCCACTCTCACAAAAACTTTTGTTGAGAGCTTTAAATTTCAGAATACACATTTTGGTCCAACTGTTGCCTTCAAGATATATAGTAGTCATGTTTCTTTGTCCTTGGTAGATTTTTGTGCTATTATGGATATCAATGCTTCCGGGATAGCAAGCAGGATTCAGGATAAACCAGCAGACCTCCAGGAGCTCTACCGAGAAATCACCAATGATGACGGTCGCTCATCCCAGCGTGGGAAGATAAGGAACATTCAACTTCCTGCTCTTAGATATTTTACTTACTATCTTGCTACTAGTATCCTTGGTAGGGGAAACACTAGTAACATTTCTAGTTACCACCTTGCTTTCATTAATGCTGCGTTGAACCTTAGCACGAAGTATAGTCTTGGTGCACTTGTTGCACGCCACCTTACTTCTATTGGGCCTATTTTTGGGGGTATTATCGATACACGTGTAGCAACTACTTTAAATGTTCCATTGCCCCTAATGATGAAATAATTGCTCCATGTAGGCCTAATATCGCTGCCATGAAGTCCCATCACTTTGTTACTGCTAACTCTACTGCTGAAAGTTTAGTACATAGAGTTTTATATATAGATGGAGAGGAGCAAAGAGTTACTTTGCCGTAGCCTGTTTTGTTTAAGATTGACAGGTCACCATGGTCGCTCTCTAAGGAGGAGGTAGACGAGCATTTGAGCACCACAGAGTTTCACAAGCAGCAGGATAGGCGAGACGCGCCTCTAGAGGACCAAAACACGCAGTACACCGGCGTATCCTCGAGCACATATCAGGAGGAGGGTTCCTCCTCAGCATACTACGAGGGAGCCACCTCATGCTCCCCTTGGTGATTGATCTTATATATCTATTGTTGAGAAGGAACCTTTTTGTGGAACTGAAAGTAAAAGTGCAATAAAACACATGAATGAGCTTTCATCTTTGAGTAGTCTATTTTCCGATGATACTAAGTTGCGTACTTTTTTGTTACCAAGATCTTCCTTTTCTCATTGAAAGATTAAGCTAAAATTTGGTTTAACAATCTGTCACCTGGGTGTATTGCTGATCCTATGGATTTGGTTGATGATTTCTTTCAAAAATATTTTCCTGCTAGTGCCCAACATGTTGCTGTGCAGGACATCTTTAACTTTAAGGAAATTGAAGGAGAAAAATTGCTTGAATCTTGGACAAGGTTTTGTTCTTTGATAAGAGCTAACCCTGGATATCCATTACCTAAAAATGAGCTCCTAGATATATTTTATAATGGACTAAATATTAAATCTAGGACATACCTGGATAGTTGTGCTGGTTGTGTTTTCGGGAAAAGAACTCCAGAAGAAGTTGAGGAATTAATGGATAAAATAGCCAAAATAATGATGATTGGAATATACCTGATCTTACACCTACACCAGATCGAGCCAACACCAATACCAACACCCAAGAAGAGACGGATGATTGAATTAAATGATGAAGTGATGAAGGAAGCCAAGAAATATCTTAAAGAGAGGGGTATTAAATCTGAAGATGTGAAGAATTTACCTCCTATAGAAGAATTATGTAAGCCTATTCCTCATCCATAAAATGTTGAGGTACACTCTCTTCAATACTTTGATAATAAAGATATTCCTTACTCTAAACCACCTGATCAATGATTAGATGAATTTGATAATTATGTTGTTAAGCAAGACAACTTTAATAGGAGAGTGCAAAATCACCTTATGGAAAACTCCAGATCTATTGATAATTTGCATGGTATTATTGAGAGAACCTCTAATGATGTTAAAATTCTTGTTAAACATTTTCAAATGGTTCAAAATCAAATTGATCAACTTAATAAAGTGCAAAAATACATGCTAGCTAATGCTTCTAGAGATAAACATGTTTGTGAAATAATTACTAGAAGTGGTGTTTCTACTCAGGGCCCCTTCTATCCTGAAGGACATCCTAAAAGAATTGAACAAGATTCTCAGAAACCTAAAAAAAATAGTTCTCCTTCTAAGAAAAAGAAGAAGAGACATAAAAATGTTGTAGAATATCCCGAACCTGCTAAAGATCCTAATAGTATATCTATTTCTGATGTTGAAACTGAAAGTGGTAATGATAAAAATGATGCTTCTGATAAAGAAGAACCTGAAAAGCAAACTTAAACTACAAAGTATACTAAGGAGGATTTCATTAAAGAGAGACTTGGGTACAAAAAGCAATGCTTTTTCCGAATAAGAAACACAAATCTAAGGAAGAAAAACAGTATAACAAGTTTTGTGAGTGGATGAAACCTCTATTTTTGCAAATTCCTTTGACTGATGCTATTAAACTGCCTCCTTATTCTAAATATATGAAAGATATTGTCTCCAACAAAAGGAAAATTACTAATGAGGAAATTTATACTATTCTTGATAATTACTCTTTCAATGGCAAGGTTCCAAAGAAGCTTGGAGATCCTGGTATTCCTACTATCCCTTGTTCTATTAAAAATAATTATGTTAGAACTGCTTTATGTGACTTGGGAGCTGGAGTTAGTGTTATGCCTTTCTCTCTTTATAAGAGAATCTCTTGAAAAATTGATACACACTGATATATCTTTGAAAATGGCTGATAAGTCCACTGCTATTCCTGTTGGTATATGTGAGAATGTTCCTGTGCAAGTTGCTACTAATTGTTTGATATTAGCTGACTTTGTTGTTTTGGAAATGCCTGAAGATGATAATATGTCTATTATTCTTGGGAGATCTTTTCTTAATACTGCAGGGGCTGTTATTGATTGCAATAAAGGAAAAGTAACTTTTAATGTTAACGATAAAGAACATACTGTTTATTTTCCTAAGAAGATCGATAGAAGATATGGTTTAAATTCAATTGAAAATATTGAGACCATCAAGTTTGGAGAATTTTATTGTCCCATTCCAGTACCACCAAAATAATATGAAATTATTACGATTGGGACTATGTATATCAAGGTTGAGGTACCATAATTATTTACTGATTAGCAAAGTTTTGCTTCATATGAAAATTGTTCTGGTAACAAGACTTGATCACCCTTGTTAACAAAATGATTTTGAATGAAGAGGACGATGTTTTCACTATGTTTTCACCTTCCCCATTATGTTTTTACCTTGTTTACTTCTCTTATCCCATTGCTACTTGAGTACAATCATGTTTTCCACCATCCTTATGCATGTTTTCCTGATGTTTTCACCCTGATTACTAATATTATGCATGTTCTCACCACCCATACTTTTGTTTTCACCACTACCACCTTTGTTTTCTTTGGATATTCTTCCATTAGAGTGTCATAGAACCTATGAAGTTCTGGTTTTGATTTTGTTTTCCACCTTTTCACTTTCGTTTTCCTGGTTTTTATTAATTATTAAAATTCTAGAAATACCTCAAAAATAAAGTTTCTAAAAAAATTCCCGAAAAATTATAATAAATTTTGACGTAAAAAATGAGACAGAGAGCCACCTGGGAGGCCCCTGGGGGACCCATCAGTCAGGCACACCATGGGGTGGCGCGTCCTGCCCCTCGTGGCGCCAGCACATGGTGTGGGCCCCCCTGGCCACCCACTAACTCTCTCCACTTCCAAAGTCTTCTCTCTCACCCACCAACCTCAACACATTTCCTGGAACCTGAGTTCTTGCTGTTCTTCCTTGAAATTTTTCGATCTCTTTGCTCAGCCCATCTTTTGTGCTGAAATCTGGTGCATTTGCTCTCCGATATGTGACTCCTCCAATGATCCAAGTAGAATTTTATTTGGTGAAGTATTCCTTGAGTATTTTGGTATAGTAGGTGACAGCTTATGTGAGTTTGCATGCTTGATTTGAGTAGAAATAATGTATTTTGATGTATGTTTAACTCTCATATAAGTACTATGGTAGTTTCCACCTTATAGTTGCTTGAAATTAATTTTTGTGATGCTTATTGAAAAATTTCAGAGATGGATAATTATAATTTTGGAGATATATTTAGGAGTGATGCTCCTAGAAGGACAAGACCTCACGCTCATCCACTTCAGTGAAGCCATCGTACAATGAAGACGTTATTGCACCGACTATTGACGATGCGGGAGCCGATGGTATCGTTAACCCATCTAGATTTCCTTGCATTACATTTCTAAGAAGTGCAGGTTTATTAGATGACTTTCGTATGCTTATTGAAAGAGTTGGTCTAACCAACTTTATGGAGGATGAAAGCCCTCAGTATGCCAATCTCACAAAAACTTTTGTTGAGAGGTTTAAATTTCATAACACACATTTTGGTCCAACTGTTGCCTTCAAGATATATACTAGTCCTGTTTCTTTGTCCTTGGTAGATTTTTGTGCTATTATGGATATCAACGCTTCCGGGATAGCGAGCAGAATTCAGGATAAACCAGCAGACCTCCAGGAGGTCTACCGAGAAATCACCAACGATGACGGTCGCTCATCCCAGCGTGGGAAGATAAGGAAAATTCAACTTCCTGCTCTTAGATATTTTACTTACTATCTTGCTACTAGTATCCTTGGTAGGGGAAACACTAGTAACATTTCTAGTTACCACCTTGCTTTCATTGATGCTGCGTTGAACCTTAGCACGAAGTATAGTCTTGGTGCACTTGTTGCACTCCACCTTACTGCTACTGGGCCTATTTTTGGGGGCATTATCGATACACGTGTAGC
>JAPCYS010001396.1:0-23178 GCA_028641055.1 Alopecurus myosuroides | reverse complement strand
CACCTTGATCATATTTCCCAAGTCTTGTTGGCCCTTCGCAAAGCAAAACTTTTTGCCAATCTTTCCAAATGCATTTTTTGAACCAAAAAGCTTGTTTTCTTAGGCTTTGTGATTTCTTCAAATGGAATTGAAGTTGACAACAAGAAAGTCGAGGCAATTAGGAATTGGCCTAACCATACTTCCGTGGGTGAGATAAGGCGTTTTCACGGCCTTGCCGGTTTCTATCGCCACTTCGTGAAGGATTTTTCCAAAATTGCTTGCCCTTTAAATGAACTTACAAAGAAAAATGTACGATTTGTTTGGGGCAGTTCTCAACAAAAGGCTTTTGACACCCTCAAGAAATGTTTCACCAAATCTCCTTTGCTTGTTTTATCGGATTTTGAGCAAACCTTTGAGAATGAATGTGATTCTAGTGGAATAGGCATTGGTGGCGTTCTTATGCAAAATGGACGTCCCGTTGCTTATCGTAGTGAGAAATTAGATGGTGCTAGACTCAATTACCCAATTTACGACAAGGAACTATTTGCTTTGGTTAGAGTCTTAGAAGTTTGGCAACACTATCTTTGGCCTAAAGAATTTGTCATTCATTCCGATCATGAATCCTTGAAATATTTGAAAAGTCAAGCTAATTTGAACAAGAGACATGCTAAATGGGTAGAATTCATAGAATATTTTCCTTATGTCATTAAGTACAAGAAAGGTAAAGAGAATGTCGTAGCAGATGCTTTGTCTAGAAAATAGTGTCTTCTTACCCGCCTTGACATCAGTGTGATTGGTTTGGATGAGATCAAAGAATTATACTCTTCCGATGTTTTCTTTGGACCCATTTTTGACAAATTCTTGCCCAATCGAGGTTTTGATGACTATTATCTTCACAAAGGGTTCTTGTTTAAGGCTAAGAAATTGTGTATTCCCGAGTCCTCTCTTCGTTTGTTGTTATTGAAGGAATCACATGAAGGAGCTCTCATGGGACACTTTTTTTTTGAAAGGAATGCGGTAGGGGAAGCCCCTACAACGGGTTTTTTTTATTTCAAATAATAAGAACCAAAGTCTGCGTCCCTGAGGACTTGAACCTAGGTGGCTGGGTTGTACATCCACTTCCCTAACCAAGTGAGCTGGGCTCGCTTCTTCTCATGAGACACTTTGGCCGGGACAAGACCTATGCCATGCTCTCCAACCACTACTATTGGCCTAAGATGAGGCATCAAGTTGAACGACTCATCAAGCGATGTCTACATGTCTCCGAGCTAAGTCTACTTCCAACCCTCATGGTCTTTAATTACCATTGCCCACGCCACATGCACCTTGGAGTGACATTAGCATGGACTTTGTGTTAGGACTCCCACACACTAAAACAAACATGGACTCAATATTTGTCGTTGTTGATCGTTTCTCTAAGATGGCACATTTCATTCCTTGCAATAGAACGGACGATGCTTCACATGTTGCAAATTTGTTTTTCAGGGAAATTGTGCATCTACATGGTGTGCCCACGTCAATTGTGTCAGACCGAGATGTCAAGTTCACATCATACTTTTGAAAGACTTTGATGGCCAAGCTCGACGTCAAGTTACTATTCTCCACCGCCTACCACCCACCAACGGATGGCCAAACCAAAGTGGATAATCGCACGCTCTCTTCACTCCTACGGGCATTGGTCAAGCCCAACCTCAAGAATTGGGAGGAATGCATCCCCCATGCCGAGTTTGCCTACAATCGAGCACTACACCAAGCTACTAAGAGAAGCCCTTTCGAGATCGTCTACGTCTTCAACCCCAACACCGCTCTCGACATCCTACCCTTGCCTCTATGCGAGCAAGTGAACATAGACATTGACAAGCGCACCGACTATATCAAGAAGCTCCATGACTCTACAAGAGCTACACTTGAGAAGCATTCCGAGCACTGAGCATCCATGATGAACAAGAACAAGAATCCCATGGTATTCCAACAAGGTGACCTCATTTGGCTACACTTGCGCAAGGACCATTTCCCACAAGAGCGCAACTTCAAGCTCAAGCCAAAAGGTGATGGACCTTTCAAGATCATCAAGCGCATCAACAACAACGCTTACAAGCTCGACTTACCGCGATCCAAGTACCTCGTCCACAACTCCTTCAACGTCTAGGATCTCTCTCCCTTCCATGGATATCCAAGTGATGAGGAAGATCACGAGGCGAGGTCGAATCTTTCTCAAGGGGGGGAGGGGATGATGCAACACACCCCATTCCACCAAGCCATCACCAAGTGGACCCATGACAAGATCATGAGCAAAGGCGATGCATGATAAGGTGAACTCAATCCTCTCTCGCTATGCTTCTGATGACTTGGTAAATGGTGCGCTACCTCATGGAAATGCCCCATGTGTGCTCAGGTTTGACCCCACCATGGACCCCCAAGATGATAGCCAAGATGCCCAAGAACATGCTGATACGTCTCCAATGTATCTATAATTTCTGATGTTCCATGTTGATATTATGCCAATTGGTACATGTTTTCCGTATGTTTTCCTACGTTTTCCAGGACTAACCTATTGACAACATGCCAAGTGCCAGTTCTCTGTTTTCTACTGTTTTTTATTTCAGAAAAGTTGTTCTAGAAATATTCTCGGAATTGGACCCCACGAATCCCGAAGTTCCTATTTTCCGCGGAAGCATCCAGAAGTCCCAAAGAGCCCCGGAGGGGGGCCACAGGGTGGCGCGGGTCCCCCTGGCCGCGCCACCTGGTGGTGTGGGCCCCCTAGCCACCCCCCGTCATCACCCTTTTGCCTATTTATACTCCTCCGAGGGAAAACCCTAAAAGAATCGGCGAAATTCCACGAAACCTTCCGCAGCCGCCGTCATCGTCAACCCAAATTTCCGGGGACAGATCTCTGTTCTGGCACCCTGCCGGGACGGGGAAGTGCCCCCGGAAGCCATCTCCATCAACTCCACCACCATCTCCATTGTCGTGGTGGTATCACGGCAGACGCCATGGGATGGCTTAAGGTTGGGGCCGATGGACGCTGGAGGTGCTCGG
Organism: Alopecurus myosuroides; assembly: GCA_028641055.1. Taxonomy (NCBI): domain Eukaryota; kingdom Viridiplantae; phylum Streptophyta; class Magnoliopsida; order Poales; family Poaceae; genus Alopecurus; species Alopecurus myosuroides. Next base: position 20,160 of record JAPCYS010001396.1, on the reverse strand, counting down.
GGAGGGATCACACGGCGAGTAGCCGCGTGTGGGATGTATCAAACACTGCAAACAACAGGATCTTACCCAGGTTCAGGGCTCTCGTGTGGAGGTAACACCCCTACTCATGCCTTTCTCTCTTTATGTGTGTTACCGAGTAGCCACAGTACGAATCAGGCCTTCAGCCGAGTAGCCACTCTTCTCTCTAGTTCTCTCTGTGTGAAGTGAAGCAATCCAGAGTGTCGACCCTCGCACAGGAGGGGGCAGGGAACCTTATATACTAGTGCCCAGCCGAATAGGAAAAGACTATAAGGTACGATTGATGGGACAGGCACACTGCAGAACAGAGCACGCCTCCGGGTTCTCGCTGACGCTGGCGCCGTAAGTCGTCGCGCCGTTCGGAGATGGGACCTGTCCACCCTTGTCGGTGAGATAGGGTAGGCCCCTAGCCCTGTCCTGTCCCCTCTGTCAGTGACAGGACTTGACAGGCGCCTACCACACTGTAGCCACGCCGTAGCGCGGATAATCACGCGCTCCGTAAGTTGAACCGCACGCCGTACGGACGCAGGATACGCGGGATCCTTTGTCAGAACGACTACATTGACTTCTGGCCCGAGTAGGAAACCACTCCCTCTACTCGGACCAACTCCTCTACTCGGAGGAACATAACTTCCTTGATTCTTTCTTCTGGCCATTGGTGGGTACGACCGGATAGCAGCCTACCGGGTAGCAAGTACCGGGTAGCCAGCTACTCAGTTAAACAGCACCTTTGACCTTGCTTTTAGCACTTGCCTTACCCCTACTCGGGGGTAACCCCCCGACATCCATCGCCATTGCTGTCTCATATGATGAGGAGGGAGTAGTTCTCCCCCGAGGCTGAGGGCTCTACCGGTAGCTATGTGGTTCATCTGTCTCTCCCATGGTGTGATCTATATGTGATCGTGAGCTTTGTAATCTAGTTGAATAAGTAGATGTTACTCTTCATCTTGTGCTACTCAAGTGTTTTATTAATATGAACTTTGGAGTCACCTTGTCCCGCGGTGTGAAGGTGACAGTGTGCACATCGTGTGTGTCTCCTCTATGAATTGTGGTGTTTGTCTAGTACCTTCTAGGGCGCTCATAGTGACAGTGTGGGGTTAACTAGACATGAGAATGCTTACTTTAAGGAATGCTTTTTGCAGCCCTACGCAATGATTAGTGTTCGTTATCCAACCGGAGAGGGTTAAGAGTAGCATAGTGAAGAGAAGATATTTAGTTATTTAATTATGTGATCATTGTTGAGAGTGTCCACTAGTGAAAGTAGGATCCCTGGGCCTTGTTTCCAAGCATTGAAATACCGTTTTCCGCCTGTTCTGCTGCATGTTTGCTTGCTGCCATATTTATTTCAGATTGTTATTATTACTTATAACCATTCATATTACTCGCATTTCACTATCTCTTCGCCGAACTAGTGCACCTATATACCTAACAAGTATATTGGGTGTGTTGGGGACACAAGAGACTTCTTGTATCTTAATTGCAGGGTTGCTTGAGAGGGATATCTTTGACCTCTACCTCCCTGAGTTCGATAAACCTTGGGTGATCCACTTAAGGTAAACTTGCTGCTGTTCTACAAACCTCTACACTTGGAGGCCCAAAACTGTCTACAAGAATAGAAGCGTGCATAGACATCACATGCCCAAGAAGCTATGGAAGAAAGTCGAGAAGAAGGTGTCGAGAAAGGATCTGAGAAGGAGAAGAAGGGAGGAAGCCAGGGAGGTCGGCCTCAAACCCCGGCCAGGCCGGCTCCCCCTCCACTCCAGGCCGGACCCCAAACCGAATGAGCCGGCCTCCACCCCGGCCTCGGGCTGGCTCCTCCACGCGCCAGGCCAGGCAGCCTCCCGAAGTGGCCGGCCTCCACCCCGGCCTTAGGCCGCCCCCCAGGCCGGCTGCCCTGCGCTGCCACCTCGGCCCCAGGCCTGCCACCTCTCGCTCCCACCCCAGCCTAAAGAGCCGGCCAGGCTGGGCTCCCAAGCCGGCTTCCCTGAAGACACGCAAATGAGGGGTTTTATCCCCTTTTCCACCTCCACCTACCCCCTTGGCTATATAAGGACTTCCCCGAGCTAGGTCTAGGGTTAGAGATGAATTGAGAACTTTGAGCTTTGCTCTTATACCCCTCTCGTGAGGCTACTCCTATGGTTGTACCTAGGACCATATCAAGCCTATTCCTATGATGTGTATCTAGGATCGTATCAATGCTACACTGGGTTACCTATCATTTCCCCTTGGGAATCAGTTAGGAACTTTCCAATCTATCTCAACTAATCCTTGAGGTTCTATTGGCGTGGTGGACCGGCCACGTGGTGTTGAAGCGGTTTCCGATAAGGTGAGTTCGCTTGGATTGATCGTCCCGTAGGCGGCCGTTGCGGCTTAGTTGAGATTTGGGTCTTTCAGTTCCCGCTAGTTACCCCCCTTTTGTTTGCCCTCGATTCCCCTTGATTCCCCTCTCGTGCTCATCATGTTCATCGTTCGTTCTTCGTGTTCTTGGTCGATTCGTGAAGTTATGGCCACCCAAGAGGTTAACCCTCCATATCATGCAGCCATGTAACGTAATACATCCCTAAACAGTAGCTATCACATGAAGGGCGATCTTGCACACAGACCTATGAAATTCAACGAGAAGAGATTTCCAATGAGAAAACCGAGGGATCCGTTCAATCTGGCGGCGCACCCATGGCGAGGCGCACCACGGCTAGGAGGAGCTGACGAGTTAGGTCACCTACTAATCCCCTGGAGCCTCCTCCGCCGACGGATGGCCGGAGAAGGAGGATAACGTTTGATGGCCGAAGAAAGGCGTCGGCGTGGGGTGGCTAGAGGAGACGGAGGAGATCGGTGCAGGGTGGCCAGAGGGGGACGGAAGAGATCGGCACGACATGGCCGGAGGAGGCAGAGGAGAACAACATGGCGTGGCCTGAAAAATCAAGAGGAGAAAGAAGGGGATGGGGGCGCTCGTGGGACGATGGTAACGTTCCGTTTGCAGAGGGGTGTGGGCGTAATCGAAACAAAACTGGAACGGGATCTGTTTACATGGTAGGCAATTACGGAGGAAACTAAACAAACACGATCTAACGCTACCTGTTAGTGCCGTTACAAACAATCGATCCAAACACGCCCTTAGAGTATCTCTAGCGGACCTTGTAAACCAGGGTTAACCATAAAAATAGATGAGTGTACGAGTTCGGCCAATTTTTGGGAATATACTAGGCTCGATCTGAAAAATTATTTTCAGTGGCCCGCGAATCCCCCGGCAACCCCTATTTTTACCGCGTTGTGTGTGTGGTGGCGGCGGCGGTGGTGGGGTGGGGTGGGGGGGGGGATTTGAACGTAATAACCTGACTCGTAGCCGCCATCGACGAGAAATACCGAAATACCACGCGCGCAACCTCTGATCCGCCACCGCCTCTTTGCAATGTCGCCTAGAAGCAACTCGTCAAGGCGCGGGGCCCTTCTCCTGCCGCGGGAGGTGACGATGGCAACTCCGACGACGAGCGAAATAAGCTCGTTGCCTCGGACGACGCCTGGAAGCACGCGATGCCCAAGTACACCAACCGAGGTCTCCCGCCCCGCAAGCCCTCATCTACCACGCGGTAGAGGAGTTTGACCGCAAGCGGGAAGCACACCACCGCAGCGAGGGCAGATCCTCCGGCGCGAGGCTGCGCACGCCGCAGGAGGCCAACCTCGAGTTCACGGTCTACGACGCCGCCACGTTTGGCAACTCCAGTGGGCCTGAAGACTTCATCACGAACGGCGAGTTCGAAAAGGTCGACATGAAACTTCTTGGACAGGGGTTTGTTGTGGAGCGCGCTCACCGGGAGAAGAAGGCGGAGTGGGCGCCCGTCCCCTGCGAGCAGGACGACATCTTCGTCAACCTCGACACTGACGAAAAGTGAGATTGGCGTCAGAAATCTTAGCTACTCTCTCCGTTCCATATTAGATGACTTTGGAAGGATGTATTTAGCACTAAAATATGTCTAGATACATCTAATTTAAAGTCATCTAATATAGAACGGAGGGAGTAGTTCTCTAGGTTTAGGTCGCCGCCACACTAGTTACCTAGGTATAGGTCGTCGCCGCACTTGTCGCCTCCGGTGAGCGGTGGCTCGGCGAGTGCTCTCTGAATATAGCCGCATACTCCGAATGTTCCCGCGTGGATCAAATCTTAAAAAACGCAGTTCCGTCTACAAGTACTATTATGCGCATCGGTGTTTTTGCCTCCAAACACTGGAGAACATGACTTTTATCGCCCGTTTACAAGTCTAACGGATACAGCCTCCGCTAGTCCATGCATATTTGTTTTGCTGATTTTTTTTCATGCATCTCTGTTCTGCTAATTTTTTTACGTCATCCCATACTTTATTTGGACATAACGTTTATACAGGATACATAATAAGTGCATCGAAAATTCAAAAATAATAATAAGTGCATCCGTGGCTGAATAAGACATGCCGATCTGCCTAGATCAGTAGCAGTAGCATTCCGAGCTAATCTATGAGCCTCACCGTTGTTTGTTCTTCCATCATGGCAAAAGGTACGTAGCATCTGCAAATTGATTTGTCTAGTTAAGAGCCTAACAGGTGACGCACTCCGATCATCCCATACCTTTCCCTTGTCTGATTTTGCTAACTCGGCATCATTGCATCCTCGGCCCAACCATCTTCGTAGGGATATGTTTCTTTCCGGATATTTTTTGAAAATAGACAAAAAAATTGCTATTTCATTAATTAAGTTTGTTTTAGAGGTGCTAGAAGCCAAAGGTCGAGGCAAGGCAGTGCCGCCAAGGCAGCAACCAGGATGCCCTGGAAGGCCCTTTATGTGGCACGAGCAGCGTCCGCGGCTGCTTTCTCCCGCGCGGCGGCTTCTTCGGCGGCGGCTCTCTTGGACCGCAACCGTTCTTTGCGCTCAAGAAGGTCAGCGCTTAGAGCCACCAGTTTCACCTTGTCGCGCTCCGACTCTAGGTCCACGCATTCCTGGGCGAGCAACCTCACTAAGGCCTCGTTCTGGGCACGTGCGGCCAAGATCGCCTCAGCGGTGCGGCGCCGTTGGTCGAATAAATTGTTTATCACTCAGTGTGATTCTTCTATCACAGCAGGATCCGACACCGTACCGGCAAAATCAGCAGTCAGGGGGTCGACCACTAGGCCATGCACCGCCGGGGCGAGAGCATCAGGTGGAACCCTAACGCCTCCTCTAGGAAGGCGGAGCGGCGTTGACATGCAATCCTGGGAAGGTACGACCTCCCGAGCTCCATCAGCTCTGGGAGGTAAGTGCCCTGGAAAGTTGTTGACGTTGCTATGAGGAACAAATCGTGGATGACCTTGGAGAAAGGGAAAGAGTACCGGTGGCAGTAGATCCCTCGCCGAGGGAGCTTCGAGAAGGAACCGAAGAAGCCTTAGGGCCCTCCAGAGCTTGGGGGCTTTTTTGGAAGGTGTCGCCTCTATCCGCCGAGTCGGATCGCCGATCCTTGTTTGACGGGCAAACGACGACGCCTCCGTCCTCACGGGCTCTCTTTGCCCGGACCTTGGAGGGAGGCAAACTGCATGAGGTACTAGGGGGGTCAATGACAGGAGGACAAAAGATGAGAAGTCAGGAAGTGAGGGTGCATACCTTGGGCGGCGCAGTGAGATGCCCCACTCCGCGTTGGATACCCCCAGCTGGGCAAGCCCCTGATAGTCCGCGCAGGGAGGTCGCCTGTCTGGGCGGACGCCCGCAGAGAGTGCGGATCACTGCCTGACGAAGGAGGCCCTTCTTGGCGGCAACGACGACAGACGATTAGGGGGGCCTCGTCCCCATCTTCGTCCTCCACCGAAGCCGCGGTTACCAGGGTTTGGAGCCGGGTCGCCCTTGGGGACGGCCCCAAACCCCGGGTAGGGGAGAGTGGGCCCTGGCGGCATGTGCTCCCGACCTGGGATCGCACACGGCTGCCGGAACCCAGGACGACCCCACTGATGGAAGTGGAAGGAGCAGCGTCAGATCCACCGCCGCGACGCATGGCCCGCATCGACTGGTTAGGGATAAGGGCTGCCGATGATGCAGCCAAGGCCCTGGCCCTAGGAAGTGTCCGACCCCTAATCCCCCACTCGTCGCAGTCAGGAAAGCCCGCTACGATGGAATCCCTCTGCGGGTCTGGGTAGAGGGGCACCACCCCCGCGAGAAGCAGTTCCAGCTCTGACGGCCCCCAACCAACTCCATCGTCAAACCTTCCAGAACCGCGTGGGACACAGACGATTTCCGCCCCGTAAAGAGGCGGATTCGGTCGTTGATCCCTTGGTACTCCCACATGGGGTGCGAGCGTTCCTGGAGGGGGCGATGTAGTGGTCGATGAAGTGCGCCACGAGTTGTTCACCTTTCAGTCCAGAGTTTACTAACCGAGAGATTCGGGCACAAATCGGGTCGAGATCGTCGTCTCCTACGCTCTTCTAGCCCCACTGCGGTTGGCGTTCACATGGGCCATCTGGCTCTTGCAGGCAATCATCCCTTGTTGGAAAACGGACGAACACCCACCGGTGGCGCCATTCATCCCACTTCTTGTTCTTTGTGGTGGGGATGAACTGGTCTGCTTGGTTCGCCCGGTGACAAAAGGAGACCACCCCTGCAACGTGGTTCCCTGGCTCCACTCGAGGATAGAAGTAATGGCGGAACAATGCCACCGAAGGAAGGACTCCCACAAAGGTCTCACAGAAGTGATGGAATATAACCAGTCCCAGCAAGGCGTTTGGGTGAAGCTGGGCCTAACGAAGGGAGAAGGCGGCCATCACCGCCTGGAAGAAGTGCGGTATCGGGGGAACCAACCCCGAGATCGGGAAGCAGGAGAAGACCCAGATATCTAGGCCTCCCAGATCGCTGGAGGGGCATCCGCGTGTTGCAAGATGGTCACTCAGTGCTCATTGTCATTCGACGCGACGGCCCCGAGAAGACTCTCCAAGGACTTGAGGCTGCACTCTGGATCGAAGAATGTGGCCTTATCCTTCAGCTCCTCCCAGAGGCCTTCACGGTCCATCATCTTGACCATTTTCTTGCCCTTGGCCCTCTTCGTCTGCTGCGACATTGTTCGGTGGGGAGAAGGCAGAGGGGAGGATGGGAGTGGATTTGAAGAAGAGAAGGAAGTGTGGGAGGCGTTGTGGAGATCTAGAGTGGGCGAGGGGAAAGTACCGGCCTATTTGAAGACCGACGGAAGAGAGACAGACTCACACGACTCACCTACCAGGCGTTCAAGACCCCCTTCCTTGTGAGAGGGCGGATTTTACTCGATATCCGCGCTCTTCTGCCCATTGGGAAGTGAGGTAGGGCTGTGGGCCCCGACAGGGCTCGAGGTTCTAAGCAGTCTGCTTCGAGGGATGATCCCGGTGCGGACCAACCGCATCATGTGACTGCGAGAATTGGGGCGTGACACGGTGACAGGAGCAGCACCACCGTGATACGCCCGGGGGCTACTATAGGTGAACGGATAGTATGGGAACTTAGAGGGGGGGGTGAATAGGTGCTACAACCAATTTTAATTTTTGTTCAAGATTAGGCTCGACACAAAGGTAAATTCTCTATATAATGCAACTACGGTGAATTTACCTATATGAAAAGAACAACAACAAATACAATACAAGTAAGGTAAAAGATAGGAATGAGGTAACCGAAGTCGGAAGCACGCGGAGACACGATGTATTCCCGAGTTCCTCCTTGTTAAGAGAGTACATCTCGTTGGAGGGGTGTGATCTTCGCCACAAAGGCCTACTCAACGCCACAAAGGCCTCACCATATTCTCCGATGAACCCCGCCACAAAGTCCTAGTCCACCTTCCACTATTGATCCCCTTTGAGGTAAGAATCGAATCATTTACAAACAAGCTTGGTGCACACATCCACAACTAAATTGGGGGCTCTCAACAATCACCAATCACGAACAAGTGTAGCAATGGAGTCTAGGTTTTCCACAAGAAACCCTAGACTCAAATCCCTCAAGTTGATGAGGGAGAAATGAAGAACGGCTCGGTGAAGATGTAGATTGGGGCCTTCTCCTTAAATCCTCCAAGTAAACAAGTTTGGGTGGAGGAATAGGGAGAGATCTAGCTTTTGGAGGCTCAATAAATGCTAGACTTCAATACTTTTTGAGCTACCCCTAGGAGAAGAAGGGGATGGGGTATTTATACCCCCAACCTCACAACTAGCCGTCTGACCCATTTTACGCCTGACGGTACTACCGCTCGCTGGGAACTATTACGGTATAGGGAGGTCCCAGCTACTGGGCGCGGGTAGTACAACCGTGGAAGTACCGCAGTACTTCCAGCGGCGGTACTACCGCTAGGCCCACGGTACTACCGCTGGCCACGAACTCTATATAAAATCGATGTGGCTGGCGGTAGTACTAGGGCGCTCCCGCTCTAGTACCGTAATGGTTACCGTGAGCAAAACTTCCTGGCGGTACTTTGATCGGTACTACAAGCGGTACTTCCGCTTCCTGGAAGGAGCGGTACTGCCGCTGGTAGTAGCAGTACTTCCGCCGTGGGAAGTGTTGCTCCAAAAATGTCTAAGTGCCAACGGTACTACTGGGGCAGTACCGCTGAAGTACCGCTGATTGCAGTAGCCAAATTCACTCTGGCGGTACTTCCAACGGTACTAAGGCTTCCTGGGGAGAGCGGTACTGCCGCTGAAGTGCCCGGTACTACCGCTGGATCAAGACAATTTCTTTGGCTTTGGCATTCTACACTCTTCCTTTTTGCGTCGAAACGATGTTTCCTGAAATGACTTAGACGCACGGTTAGACCCTTAATTGTGTTGTTATCAACTCCAAAAAATATGAGAGATCAAATGCATACATGCACTTTCAACCTCCCCCTTTTTGGAGATTGATGACAACACCACTAAGAGAGCTCATAAAATTTAGGAGGAGCAATTCTAGAGAGGAAATATGATAATTCAAGAATATTTGTTGTTGAGGCAAACTTTTTATTTCCTTTGAGAATGTGAGCTCCCCCTATCTTTTAGAAGCATAGCAAGATAAAAGATATAACAATAAACAACGCTTGCCACAAAACACGATAGATAGATAAAAACAATAAGATCCAACAACGAGATATAAGATCCAACAACGAGATAGATCCAACAACAAGATATAAGATCCAATAAAGAGATAAAGGTGCAACACTAACACGACACAAATACACCAAAGTTTGACACAACCACCCAGGGAAATAGCAAATCGAGCCTAAATAGAACTCTCTCCCCCTTTGGCATCAAGGTACCAAAAAGGGAAGAGCCGATGCTAACGTCCCCCGGAGAGCACTTGCTTGGGCTAGAGGCGCTTGTAGGACTCCCCAGACCACGCTCATCCTCAGTGTTGACATCTTCAGCTTCATCATCAGTGAATCCACGAGTCCATGGATCATGGGAAGTGGTAGCATCATCGAGAAGATCAGGGTCCACCCAAGAACCACCGTTCTTGGACTTACACTCCTTGGAGCTAGTGATAATGTCCTTAGAGCCTGGACGAATGGGCACACCAAGATGTGAAAATATGTCATGAGTCAGGTGACGGTCCTTCTTGCTACGAAGATGATCAAGGTAAGCTCTGTTCTCCATGTCAACCTGATGGCAGAAAACCTTCTTCAGAGTCTCAAACATCCACTTGCGAAACCCATTCCTCTAAGCCCTTCCCTCCATCTCAAAATCAGAGTCACTAGTGTCATCTGTGTTGGCACCAAGATCATCATCACTAAGCAGAGGAGGAAAGTGCTTCTTGACACGAAGCTCCTTGACGCGGTGAGTAGTGAGCTCTTGGTCATCATCCAAGAGAGCAGATGGAAGCTGAGCACAGCGCCAAGTAATGGCTATGAGTTTGAACACAAGAGCAGCAAACACTGGAACCCTTCTCTTCATCACTGAGTTGTACATCTCGTTCCAAATAATATCCAGAACATACAGCCTCAGACCATCACCACGGAGCCTATGATCATAGATCATCAAATCAGTGAGAGAGCCATGGATCTGATCAAAGTTACCAGCACGAGGAGCAAGAGTGTTCTGGAAGATCCGGTGCAGGATGTCATACACAGGAAGAAGATTCTTGGAGAAACCAACCATAGCACGTCCGGGGATGTAGAGATCATACATGTCTTGAGGAGGCATAGATTTCTCCGGGTAAGGAACCCGGAAGTAGGTAGTGGAGAAAGAGGCATCTGGAACCTCCCCAAACTCCTGAAGGCCCAATAGTGTAGCAAAATCCACCCAAAAGGCTGAGAATTTATGCTCCTTGGTCATCCATGTGATCCTCCTCTCATCAGTGTGGAAGTATAGAGTGGAATAGAATTGGCCCACAAGATTCTCATCATAGTCTTCGTTGATCCCAATGAAATCCAGAAGACCAAACTCCTCACAAATATCCAGAGCTTCACCAAAATAATCCATCTTGGATCTCATAAAAGGCACATTGATAGAGAATTGAGTCACCACCTTGTTATTGTTCAAAGGATACTCCTCATAAAAGATGCGCTCCTGGAAGCGAGTCCAGAAGCAGTCATTGGCCCTGACATCCCTTGGCTTGTTGTAGGGGTTGGTCCTCCTCTCTTTACGGAATTGTTCATCTGGCATGAGTGAGATGGACCTTGTCCCTAACATCCCGAGACTTCATCAAAACATACCTCTGCCTTCCAGTCAAATTGCCTTGAGGCATCACTTCTGTGGTCTCATCTTCCTCGGAATTCTTGCGAGTCCTCTTAGTCGGGAGCTTGTGACCTCCACCCTGGAACCACTAGCACCTGCACCAAAGACATCATAGGGGGATAGCAATGAGGAGAAAAACTTTAATTAAACGATCTACGAAAAGATTCACAAAGAAATAAGAAGTGCAAAAACTCCAGGAAGCGGTAGTACTTCTGGGAGCCACGGTAGTACCGCTGCTTCCAGCAGTCCCATCCATAGCGGTAGTAACACTGTTGCCAGCGGTAGTACCGCTGCTGGCGGATCTACCAGGGCACCCAAGGTACAGCCCATTCCAAACTAGATCAATTGCACTAGTAGTTCTTAGGGAATCTAACCGTTTAGAATCACATCGAACCACGTCTAGACTAGGAGATCTCTAGAAACCTAAAAAATTTCATCTCACAAGATCAACTCGAGGGAGATAGAGATTGAGTGGGTTACCGGAGCTCATCTTCGCGGAGAAGTGGTTGGAGGTGATCCCCGGGCTTCCTCCGGCGTGAGAGGAGCACTCGATGGCCGGAGAAAGCCTTCCCCGGCGGATGGGAGGAGAGGCGGCGGCGAAATCTTGGTGGGGGGGGGTGAATGAGGGAGAGAGGAGGTAAAAGGGGCAACTCCCTCTCCCAAATCCGTATTTAACCCCACGATTTCGACCATAGCGGTAGTGCTGTGCTCAGCGGTAGTACCGCCCACCTGGGACTGCTGGTACAGTGAGGTAGTACCGCTCCCGGAGTTTGGGCTAGGCACGAACACTAGCAGCGGTAGTACCGTTGGCTATTACCGGTAGTACCGTGCGCTGGGTGCTACTGTCAGTTACAACGGTAGTACCACTGCAACTAGCGGTAGTACCGCTAGCCAGGACTCCTTCCTTCCAACAAGAGATCAAAGGATTAAAGTTTCAGAACATAGATTTTTTTTGAGAGGGAGAACATGAGGGTTGGGATAGGAGCTCAAACTGAGATGGTACTACACACTCAAACTTTGCGAGGAACACAAAACACGTAAAGCAAGAGAGAGTGTGTTTCCCAAACAAAAACAACAAAAACTCAAAGAAAAGGTCAAATAAAATCCAAATAAGAATCAAGTGTTCAAGAGAAGAGGTTGGTGGCCTAAGCCACCATGTAAGAGATCATGGTATTTCTCCGCGAAAATATATCTTGGGTGCATTGCCACTTCTCGACATTGAAGCTCACAATTCAACATTAGATAAAGAGACATAACAATGAATTTTTTCTTTGGGCATAATGGGGGGAGGGAGAACCCAATGTGTTAGGATAACACTCCCCCTATGTCTATGCCTACACCTAAACCCAAACATGTATCAACTATAGGGGTGTGTGCAAGATCCTCAAGTCAAACTCCTAGAATCGATGATATTTAGCTCATTCCTCAAGAACATGAATCTTGCATCATCAAGTGGCTTCGTGAAGATGTCCTCAAGATTATCCTTGGTGGGGACATATGCTAGCTAAATATCACCTCTTGACACATGATCCCGTATGAAATGATGACCAATCTCAATATGCTTCGTCCTTGTTTGTTGCACGGGGTTGTAGGAGATCTTGATGACACTTTCATTGTCACACATGAGAGGCACCTTATCCAAGTGAACATCATACTCTTTAAGGGTTTGCCTCGTCCATAGCAATTGGGTGCAAGCACTAGCGGCTGCCACATGAGAGATATACAATTTTGCTTCTTGGAATACCAACTCACCAAGGACCTACCAATAAATTGGCAAGCCCCGAAAGTAGACTTCCTATCATCTTGATCACCGGCCCAATCCGAGTCCGTGTAGCCCTTGAGAGAAAATTGTGCCCCCTTTGGGTACCATAAACCAAACCTTGAGGTATGAACCAAATACCTAAATATCCTATGGACCGCCACCAAGTGGCTTTCCTTAGGACCGCTTGATAACTTGCACACACACCTACACTCAAAACGATATCGAGCCTAGATGCACAAAGGTAAAGCAAATAACCAATCATAGAACGATACAACTTTTGGTCCACATCTTTACCATCCAGATTGCGCTTGAGGTGGCATTTGACTTGCATAGGAGATGGCTTCTCTTTTGCACCTTGGAAATTAAACCTCTTGAGCATGTCTTGGGTGTACTTGGCTTGATAAATGAAAGTCCCACGAGGAAATTGCTTGATCTCAAAGCCAAGGAAGAATTTAAGCTCTTCCATCATGGACATCTCAAACCTGTCAATCATAAGCTTTGAGAACTCATTATTAAAAGCTTGGTTAGTTGAGCCAAAAATAATATCGTCCACATAGAGTTGGCATATTAAAAGCTCTCACTTTACCCTCTTTGTGAAGAGGGTAGGGTCGATCTTCCCAACTTCAAACCAACGGTCTTCCAATAACTCTCAAAGGTGCCCATACCATACACGTGGTGCTTGTTTAATTCCATGGAGTGCCTTATCGAGCTTGTAGGCATGGTTAGGGAAGTTGAGGTTCTTGAACCCCAAAGTTTTCTTAACATATACCTCCTCTTTTAGTGGACCATTTAGAAAAGCACTTTTGACATCCATTTGTTGTAATTTTAAATTATGCGAAGATGCATATGCAAGAAGGATACGGATGGACCCAAGGAGAGCCACGGGAGCATAGGTTTCATCAAAGTCAATGCCTTCCACTTGAGTGTAGCCTTGAGCCACCAATCTTGCCTTGTTCCTTATGACAATGCCATGCTCATCTTGCTTGTTCTTTAATATCCACTTAGTGCCAATAACATTTTGGCAATCCTTGGTCTTCTCAACTAGCTTCCAAACTTTATTGCGCTCAAAGTTATTGAGATCATCATGCATAGCTTCCACCCAATTGGAGTCCTCAAGAGCTTCAAATACCTTCTTTGGTTCCACCATGGATATGTGAGCTTGATGCTCACTAAAGTTTGCCAATTGATTTCTTGTGTATCTTCTCGCTTGAACATCTTCCAAGACCTTGTTATCAGAAACATCATTATGTTTCAAAGCTCTTCTAATCCTTCTAGCACGATGGGCTTCTATCTCCTCATTATTGCAAGGAGGAATCACTTGATCATCTTGATCATTTGGGTCCCCGTCTTGACCGAATTGTTGGCCTTGATCATCATCATCATCATCAACACTTGTTTCAACTTGAGGAGAGGAGGACGAGGAAGGTTGATCTTGGCCATGAACTTTACTAGATTGAATGATAGGAGTGGTTGCATCTTTCATAGTAACTTGATCAATAAGAGGAGGGTCATTAACTTGTTCTTCGGTAGGTGCATCACTTGGCTCATTGGCGTGTTCTTCTATTTTAGAGGAGGGCTCCACTTGAGGAGAGCATAGTTCTTCTTGAGTTGCCATAAGGTGTCCCTCAATGGGGCGGAAAAATCCCACACCCATCATTCCTATGGCTTCTTGAGGCATTTCAACATCTACATTAGAAACATGAAATTGCACCACTTGGGAGGCATCATTTTCCTCGAAAACCACACTACAAGATTCTATGACAATCCGTGAGGCTTTTTCAAAGACTCTATAAGTGTGGGATTTGGCACCGTAACCAACAAATATACCCTCAATAGTTTTAGATTGAAATTTAGACAACCGAACACCCTTTATCAAATAGAAGCACTTACAACCGAAAACATGGAAGTAGGAGACGTTGGGTTTGTTGCCAGTGAGGATCTCATATGGAGTCTTGTCTAAGCCCTTGCGGATGTATAGGCGGTTGGAGGAGTGGCATGTGGTGGATATGGCCTCAACCCATAGATACTTGGGAGAAGAATACTCCGCCAACATGGTCCTTTCCATATCGAATAGAGTTCAATTCTTCCTTTTGTCTACACCATTTTGTTGAGGCGTATATGCGGCGGAATATTGATGCCGAATACCCTCATCACTAAGGAACTCATTCAAAGTGTAGTTCTTGAAATCGGTTCCATTATCACTCCTAATAGCCATGATTGGGACATTGTGTTGACGTTGCACTTGATTGGAGAAGTCGATGATGGTTTGTTGGGTCTCACTCTTATTCTTGAAGAAATAAACCTAAGTGTATCTTGAATAGTCATCAACAATCACCAAGCAATACTTATTTCCCCCAAGACTTGCCTTGGGCACGGCACCAAAGAGATCAACATGGAGAAGCTCCAGGATCCTATTTGATGAGATAATGGTCTTGCTCTTGTGAGGGGCATCATGCATCTTTCCTTCAACACATGAACTAGAAACGTGATCTTTGGAAAAGGAAACATTTTATTTTAGTCTGAGGATTAGGCCACCTTTGTGAAGACTTTGCAAAGTTCTCATGCTGACACGGGATAAGCGGCAATGCCACAACCACCCCACACCCGCCTTTTCGAAAAGACGCATCGCTTGAGGGTCGGCGGACTTCGAAAATTCCACCACAAACAACTCATTTTCGACATGTCCCACGTATGCGACGTCAAAAGTCTTGCTCCTCAAAAGGACCACAACATTTTCATCAAATAAGACAAAGAAACCCATCTTCCCAAGAGAAAAAACTGAAAGCAATATGAAACCAAGGGATTCGACAAGCATGACATCCATGATAGTGACATCAGGAGCAATCACAACCTTGCCGAAGCCCGATACCTTAGACTTGGACTTATCTCCATAAGTGACGGACGCATCATTTGTATTTGGGCGCAACTCCGTCACAAGTTCTTTGCTTCCGGTCATATGATTAGTGCATCCACTATCAATTATCCATTTATACCCACCGGAAGCATAGTCCTGCAAGAGATCATTGACTAGAGTTAGGACCCGAGGAGGGTCCCCTCACGTTAGCAACAAGGGTCTTTGGAACCCAAATAGTATAGTCAATGAAACCTTGAATATGACCAACATATTTAGCTTGCACAACACCATAATAATCAACATATAAGAAATTGTGTGGATTGTTAGTTCCAGCGGGGATGATACGAGTAGTGTTGTCCCTAATGACACTACCACTCAAAACAACATTGTTGGCTTGTGCGGGAGTGCTACGAGTAGTGTTGTCCCTAATGACAATACCACTTGAAGAAACATTGTTGGCTTTCTTCTTGGTCTTCTTCTTCCTCTTCTTCTTCTTCTTCTACTTCTTCTTCTTCTTGTTCTTCTTCTTCTTCTTGTTCTTATTCTTGTTCTTCTTATTGGAAACATATCCAAGACCTTGCTTACCAACTTGTGGCCTAGGAGCACTCACTTGTGTTCTAGAAGCAACCACTTGTGGGCTTGAGGCTACAACCTTCTCAACTTGAGTGTTTTTACCCTTGAGCCTTGCTAGCTCATCCTTCAACCTAGCATTTTCCTCAATAATATTTGCATCATCACAAGAAGAAGTAGAGGTACTAGGCACATTAAATTGATTGAGTTGAGTTTGAAGTTGTTCATGTAACTCTTTGAGAGTAGAGTGTTCACTCTCCAAAGCCTTGTGAGCCTCGGTGAGCTTCTCAAACTCCACGGTTAGTTTATCATGAACAACCCCAAACTCAACCTTAACCTTTTTAGCTTTCTTATATTTAGCAATAGCAAGGTCACATTCTTTAGTGATCTTAGAAACAAATTCATTATGTGACTCTTCAATAGTTTCAAGTTCTTCCTCAAGAGAAACTCGACCCTAATGCTCTTCCTCAAGAGTCATAGAGAGAGATGCCTTTTCATCCGCATCTCTTGTTTCAATCTCATCTTTCTTCTCAAGATCTTCATGGGCCTCTCCCAATTGTCTCATGATGAGATCAAAGTATTTCTTGGTCTCTCCTTGCATGTTAGACATAAAACGATCCAAAGAGGCAATTTCATCTTCTACTCTAAGACTACTATGGTTAACCATTTCATTTGGAGTCTTAGAGTTAGGAAAAGGTGATGCCTCCGAGGCATAGGTCATGAAGCACTTGGCATTGGGTTGAGGAAGGATCTAACTAGGGGATTCAAAGAGTGATGAACATGATGGAGTTGAAGAAATAGCAAGAGCGGATACTTCGCTTGTGGATTCTTCT
This sequence comes from Alopecurus myosuroides, assembly GCA_028641055.1. Lineage (NCBI taxonomy): Eukaryota > Viridiplantae > Streptophyta > Magnoliopsida > Poales > Poaceae > Alopecurus > Alopecurus myosuroides. The sequence goes on along the minus strand of JAPCYS010001396.1, from coordinate 3,474 downwards.
TCTTCATCATCACTTCCGGAATCATACTCCTCTTGAGTCACTAGCACGAACTTAGTGGGAGACTTCTTGTTGAAAGGTTTGTTCTTGAAGCGAGGTTTATTGTAAGCAACCTTGGACTTGTCCTTGCGAATAAGATTGCCACCATGATGTTCCATATTCTCATAGGGTCACTCCACAATGAAATGGTTCTTGTCTTGACAATTGAAGCAAGACCTCACTCTTTGATTCCTTTGTTTGCCATATCTAGACTTGGTCTTCTCCTCAACATATGCCTTTGCCTTTGATGGATTCGTCCAAAACTTTTGCATGGCAAGAGCAATGACATCTTTTGAGCACGAGGTCATATTCTTGATCCTTCAAAGGAGCCAAGTCCTCAATGCAAGCTTATTGATAATCAACCTCCCTTGACACAACCTTGGCCTTCAAAGCAACGAATGCTCCTTTATGCATTCCCATGGCTCTAGCACAGTTGTCAAGAGCATTCCTAGTTTGCACTTGGTAGGAGCACGTTTCTTGCATCACTTGGGTTGAGGTCAACAATGAAAATTCATGTCTTCCTTGAAGGCTCTTCAAGTCCGTGGGCTCAAAAGGCATAAGAGCAATTATGTACTTCCTCTTGATCCACGCATCATCAATATACTTGGCACCAACATTGTTGAATGCGGTGACAAGAGTTTTGAGCCGTCGGTACATGTCTTCATGATTCTCACCAACATGCATATAGAATCCTTCAGCTTCATTTCTCAAGGTATCATACCTATTCCTTTGCATGCTCTCATTGCCCACAAACATGAAGACAAGAGCGTCCCATGTTTCCTTGGCGGTGGAATATTGTTGAAGATGATGCATGTGGTTTGGACCCACGGCTTGTCGAATGATGGACAAGGCGGTGTAGTTGAGTTGACAATCTATGGCTTCTCTTCTTGTAAACTTCTTGGGGTCATGTGTCTTGTATCCATCTCGAGTGGCCCTCCAAAGTTCAATACAAGAAGAGTTCAAGTGAGTTTCCATGTAATATCACCACTCACCAAAAGTATGTGCATCAATTTTAGGAGGTTACCCTCTAGGAATTATATGAGTATGTTGGACGGGAGGATCGGGAGAGTAGTGCCCCTCAACAAAGGTGTAATATCTCTTTCCTTTTGTACTCTTATCGGTGGAGTTCTTAGCAGAAGCATCTTTAAGTGGTTCACCATTATCCCCATTCTTGGCACCCTACGGATTTTCATCCGGAGGAGGTGAAGTGGATGTCTCCGATTCCTTGGCTTTCATGAATTGCAACACGAGAGTTCGCAACTCATCAATTTTGCCCTCCATGGATAAGGTCAAGGAACTTTTCAATTCCTTGAGATCATCCATAGTGACTTGTGCCGCGGTATCGGTGACAACTGTATCAGCATCCATACTAAACTCTTAGGCGGTTAATCCCGATAATAAGAGCCAAGGCTCTGCTACCAGTTGAACGGATAGTATGGGCACCTAGAGGGGGGGGGGGTGAATAGGTGCTACGACCAATTTTAATTTTTCTTCAAGATTAGGTTTGACACAAAGGTAAATTCTCTAGATAATGCAACTACGGTGAATTTACTTATATGACAAGAACAACAACAAATACAATACAAGTAAGGTAAAGGATAGGGAACGAGGTAACCGAAGTCGGAAGCACGCGGAGACACGATGTATTCCTGAGTTCCTCCTTGTTAAGGGAGTACGTCTCGTTGGAGGGGTGTGAGCTTCCCCACAAAGGCATACTCAACGCCACAAAGGCCTCACCCTATTATCCGATGAACCCCGCCGCAAAGGCCTAGTCCACCTTCCACTATTGATCCCTTTTGAGGCGGGAATTGAATCCTTTACAAACAAGTTTGGGGCACACACCCACAACCAAATTGGGGGCTTCCAACAATCACTAATCATCAACAAGTGTAGCAGTGGAGTCTAGGTTTTGCACAAGGAACCCTAGACTCAAATTCCTCAAGTGAATGAGGGTAAATGAAGAACGGCTCGGTGAAGATGTAGATCGGGGCCTTCTTCTTCAATCCTCCAAGTATCAACAAGTTTGGGTGGAGGAATAGGGATAGATCTAGCTTTTGGAGGCCCAATAAATGCTGGACTTCAATGCTTTTCGAGTTACCCCTTGGAGAAGAAGGGTATGGGGTATTTATACCCCCTCCTCACAACTAGCCGTTTGACCCATTTTACGCCTAGCGGTACTACCGCTAGGGGCAGCGGTACTACCACTCGCTAGGAACTATTACGGTACTGGGAGGTCCCAGCTACTGGGCGCAGGCAGTACAACCATGGAAGTACCGCAGTACTTCCAGCGGCAGTACTACTGCTAGGCCCATGGTACTAACGCTGGCCACGGACTCGATATAAAATCGATGTGGCTGGCGGTAGTACTAGGGTGCTACCGCTCTAATACCGTAATGGTTACCGTGAGAAAAACTCCATTGGCGGTACTTTGACCGGTACTTCTGCTTCCTGGAAGGAGCGGAACTACCGCTGGTAGTAGCGGTACTTCCTCCATGGGAAGTGTTGCTCCAAAAATGTCTAAGTGCCAACGGTACTACTGGGCCAGTACAGCTGAAGTACCGTTGATTGCAGTAGCCAAATTCACTCTGGCGGTACTTCCAACAGTACTACCGCTTCCTCGGGAGCGCGGTAGTGCCGCTGGTTCAAGACAATTTCTTTGGCTTTGGCATTATGCACTCTTGCTTTTTGCGTCGAAACGATGTTTCCTGAAATGACTTAGACACACGGTTAGACCCTTAATTGTGTTGTTATCAACTCCAAAACATATGAGAGATCAAATGCATACATGAACTTTCAGAAGGTACCCCAACGGAGGGGGTACCCGCTCGTGGCACGAAGGTGACCGACCGTGCGTTGTAGACCGACGTACACACGGCAAGATCTCGACGAAGCCCCGGGGGGGGGGTGCTAGGATCCCCCCGGAAGAGAAGGCCACCTGCTGTGTAGGGACCACCATCCTAAAAAAGGAACACGCCCCATGGCATGTCTATGGCGAAGCGTGGAAAGGGGGAGCAATGCGATGTCTCCTTTCTGCCGCGCCTCCATGATGCGTGCCCTGTGGCGACAGACAAATGGAAGGCATGCAACAACACCATCAAGAGCGGGCGATTGTTAAAAGGTGAGGCAAACAAGAGAGGAAGAAGGAGGAGGCCCGGTGGGGGGGGGGGAGGCATATCACATACCAGAGAGCAAGAACTTTGTTTTCCACAGCGTAGCCACATATCACCACATATAATTCTAGATCAGACATGCATGACGTAGGGATCCATCTTGCGATGGCCTGAACCTGGGTAAAAATCAGTGTCGCAGTGAGAGCCTCCCATCCCTCCTCCCGACGAAGCGAAGGAGCCGCTGTGACCAGAGTTGCCCGCACCCCACTGCCGAACAAATCAGGGAGCTGGATGTCGGTCACTCCTGATGTCCGCGTTTCGACACGCG
>JAPCYS010003262.1:0-23320 GCA_028641055.1 Alopecurus myosuroides | reverse complement strand
TTCTTCTGGAGGGTGGTTCTTGGGCGCCACTACCCGCCCGCATGCGGGTGACAGGAGCGGCAACTGAAAGAGGTGGGACGACCAGGGCTGCATCGTCCTCGTCCTCACCTTCATCGTCGTCCTCATCCTCGCCTCCGTCCTCAGCATCGGCATCACCTGTGAAATAGAAAGGAAGAAGGGCGATTCAGAAGCAGGAAGCAGTTAGTTTGTGCAGCTTGCGACCAGACAGGATGAGTTCAATTACCTTCATCTTCGTCCTCGGTCCAGTCGTGGACGGACGCATCGACACGGTGCCTACTCGTCTGGGCGGCCTCAGGAGGATTGAGCTTGTCCGCGGTCTCGAAGGAAACCACGTCATCTTCTTCTCGGTCATCTGAACAGTTGCCCTCGAAGCGTCCACAGCTCTCAGCAAGCTGGCGGTCAAGGACCTGAAGAATAGAGAAATATCGCAGAGTGAGTCGAGTAGCGTGAAGACATTCTATCCGACTAGGCATGCAGACACCAAGCACAATAAGCCTAAACGGTTCGGCTAAGTGTCCTACTCGGCAAGGCGTGCAAACATCAAGCACATTAAGCCTAAGTGTTTCTCCTAAATGTCCTACTCGGCAAGGCGTGCAAACATCAAGCGCATTAAGCCTAAGTGTTTCTCCTAAGTGTCCTACTCGGCAAGGCGTGAAAACATCAAGCACATTAAGCCTAAGTGTTTCTCCTAAGTGTGCTACCCGACAAGGCATGCAGCAGCAAGCATACTAAGCCTGAACAGTTCCGCTAAGTGCCCTACTCGGCGCAGAATGCGAATGCTAGTCGCAGCAAGGAGAGGAAGCTATCTACTCGGATTGCATGTATTGGAAGCAAAGTAAGAAGTACATACCCGTTCAATCGGCTTCGTACGGCTGTATGGGATGAAGCCATACTGCCAATTGTCTCGGAAGCCCGTGGTCAGGATGGACCTTGCGTGCGCGACGACATCCGCGTTGCTGAGCTCGAACGTAGTCGTCCGAGTACAGTCGCGAGGGCCGCCCATGTAGCACATGGGGTGGGAGCGTCGTTGCAGAGGCAGCACTCGGTTGCGGATCCAGCAGGCGACTGGATCGTCGCTCTTCAGCCCTTCTCCGATCAGATAGGCGAGCCGTTCCTCCATCTGAGTCAGATTCCTGTTGTTGGATGGCTTGCTCTTCCAGTTCTGCCCGGTAGGAGCTCGACTGCTCCAAGGGGGCAGATTGATGCGGTCCTCGATCTTGGCATCCTTCGTGGCGGGGATGTTCTTCACGTACAGGAAGGATTTCTGCCACTTGCGGACAGAATCCAAGCCCTTGATGCGAGGGTGGTTGGTTCCCGTCCGCTGCACCATCATGGCGCTGCCGGTATCGGTTGTCCGGCTGCTAGCGGCCGCCCCGTCCTTCTTGCCTTGGCTCTGTTGGCGGAAGAAGAAATACTTCGACCACGTCTCCGTCGTGGGGCGAACGCCGAGGAAGGCTTCGCACACCACGGCGTGGTAGGAGAGGAAGACAACCGCATTAGGAGGAAGGTGATGCATCTGAAGACCGTAGTGGTCGAGAAGAGAACGAAGGAAATCGGAAGCAGGGAGGCCGGATCCTCGCGCGAAGTGCGCGAGGAAGACGACGTGTTCGCCCTCCCGCGGGGCCGGAACGATCTCGCCGTCGGACGGCCGGCACTGAACACCAGGAGGAACCCTCCGGGTGTTCACAAGCCACGAGCAGTCATCGACGGTGACATCGGAGCCAGCCCAGCCGGCGCGAGCACTGTCGCCACGAGCCATGGCTGCGAGTAGGAAGTGGTGGAAAATCGGAAGAGTTGGGTGGACTGGATGAATCCGCGGCGGCGCAAAGAGTTGCGCGGCGGCGGAGAGCTCTGCGGCGGCGGAGAAACAGAGAGGCAGAAGAGGAAAGTGCAGGGGAAGAAGAAGAGGAAGTTACCGTGGGGGTATTTATACCGCACCACGGGTAACCGTTACGAGTTGGAGTAGTGGGATCGATCGTGGCAATAAATCGTGCGGCGTGGGGTCTGTGGCCGGTTAGAAACGCACACAGCGCGGAACGCGCGCGTAACGGCCGCAATTGATCCCACGACGAGATCGTGGCTAATTACTACGCGTGATGGGACATTACGAGGTCGTGGGCCCGCTCCGTGAAAACTGGGCGCGTGGCCTGTCAGGGTCTGGGCAGCGAGGCGTCGCGGTCCTGGATGCGTGACACGTGTCCAGTTGCAGCACGGAAAGCCGGATTGTGCTCTGCGCTGCAGAGATTCGATTGAAGAAATTCCCTAAGTCTTTTTACTCGGTTACAGAGAAGGAGGCTAGCTCTATTCGTAAGAAAGGAAACTCAAGGTACTCTTCGAAATGCTACTCGGAGGTTTTACTCGACATATTGAAGTTCAAGAGCAAGGTTGCCAAGCTTGGTTTTTAAGCTGGCAGGGCCCAGTGAACGAGTTCGCAGGGCTCTACCAGTTTCGGGGACTGCTGTCGGGGGGTTACCCCCGAGTAGGGTAAAGGCAAGTGGTAAAGGCAACAATCAGAATGGAGGTTTGGTCGAGTAGCCGCCTACCCGGTACTTGCTACCCGGTCGACTGCTACTCGGTCTCACAAAAAGATGACCAGAAGGAGATATCAAGCAAGATATATCTGTTCGAGTAGAAGAGTCGGCCCGAGTAAAACTGGCGGGAACCTACTCGGGCCAGAAGTCAAAGGAGCCGTTCTGACACAGGATCCCGCATATCCCGGGTCCGTACTTGGCACTGTTCACAGCACTGTTCATCTGGGGACGGCGTGCCTGACAGCGACAGTGTGGCAGCAGGGCGTCGCAGGATAGGGGGGACCTACTCTGTGTTCGCACAGTGATAACAGACTGGTTACTTGGTTTTGCCCAACGACTTTCTGCATCAAGACAAGCTTAGAAGCCAAAGCTGTCAGCGGGAACTCGGAAGAAGGACGATGTGCACACAATGTCAACACTTGTTATATTTGGCTGTATCCGGCAGGGCACCGGGTATATAAGGTGCCCAGCCGCCTCCTGCGCGAGGCATGCTAGACAGGCATGCTTCACACGTAGAGATTCTTAACCTAATCCTACCCGGAGAGAGAAGGGTGGCTACTCGGTAGCAAAAACATTTGTACTGTGGCTACGCGGTGAGACACCAGAATACATAGAGAAAGGTAGGAGTAGGGGTTTTACCTCCTCACGAAGGCCCTGAACCTGGGTAGATCGTGTTGTTTGCAGTGTTTGATCTTCACCTCACGCGTCTACTCGTCGCGTGATCCCTCCCCGAGCACCTCCAGCGTCCTTCGTCCCCACATCTTTAGCCATCCTATGGCATCTGCCGTGACACCACCACGACACATATCATGTGTGAAAACATTGCAGATCTCTCTCTCTTCTTCTTGATTGGTGGGATTCAGACGCCATCCAAGGAAGAAGAAGAGGAAGAGATCTGCAATGTTTTCACACATGACATGGATAATCTGGAATGCTACATCTGTTATGCCCCGTTCGAGTCGCAAATTTACTAGGCAAGAGTGGATCTGATCTGCTAGTCATACTCCTGCCTAGGCCTATAGTACTCCGACTCGTAGTCGTCATAGTCGCCCTCGTCGTCGTCACTATCGTTTCCCTCTCGGTTCCTGAACTTCGTGCTTGTTACGAGGTAGTACACGTGATGGAGATGCGAGGGAAGTAAGGATTTCTGGACTTCTTTGAAACTAAACAAAATCATATATGTAATATAGTGAGATCCGAAAAAAATTGGACCCTTTTGTGCACATCCATAACGGCGACATTCTTCATAACCCCGGACGGGATTTCTGAGGAATGTCACCATTACGAATGTGCACCAAAGGGTTCAACTTCGTTCGGATCTCACCAACCATATAATATTACATATGTGACGTTATTTAGTTCCAAAGAAGTCTAGAAATCCTCGCATTTGTTCCTTTCCCCGGATCACCACCGCCTGTACTACCTCTTAACAGGACAATTTTATGTACACAATATTACAACAAAACACAAATAGTATATGGTACTATCTATCATAGCTACTGGTACTAGAAGGGTAGATTTTTGCCAATTTCTGAGACTTCTAGACGGCATCGAAACTTCACTAGCCGTATGTTTTTAGGTTCTACTTCTGTCAAAATATGTTTATGTTTCTATTGTACAAAGTGGTTACATTTTGGTTCATATAAAATATTAACACTAAAAAGAAATATTAACATTAAAAAGAAAAATACTTAAGAAAAATTCTTAAAAAAGTATGGTTCTAATTTCCCTAATAGCTAATTTACCTAATATAGCTAAAAAATGTTAACACTAAAAATAAAAATGCTTAAAAAAATCTTAACACTAAAAAAGAAAATTGCTTAAAAAAATATGGTTCTACTTCTGCTAATAGTTAATTTCCCTAATAGCTAATTTCCCTAATATATAGCTAATTTCCCTAAAAAAATACTTTAAAAAAAAGGGCGCATGGCCGGTGAGGGTGCTCACCACGAGGCGCAGCGGCAGAGGCGAGGAGGAGACCGGCCGGCGGCGAGGTCCGCGGCTGCGCGGAGGAGCACGACGTCGAGGAGGGTCGCGGAGGAGCACGGCGCGGTGGCGCGGAGGAGCACGGCGGCGCGGAGGGGCACGGCGGCGAGGATCTCCGGCGGCGGTGAAATCGGACATCCTGACGGCGTGGTGGAGGAATTCGACGCCGGGGACTTGGTCGTTTCTGCGGGTTTTCCCCGGCGGAGCAACCGCCCGGGGTTATACAGGTGGTAGTCTTTTGCCCCGATTGGTAACACGAACCGGGGCAAAAGACCCCCTTTTGCCCCGGTTCGTGTTACCAGCCGGGGCAAAAGGGGGAAGGTGGGCCCTTGCTTGCCGCCCACCTTCCCCCTTTTGCCCGGTTGGTAACACGAACCGGGGCAAAGGGCTCAAATTTTCGTTTTTATGTCTTGGCCGCCATTTTTTTCCCTACCCCGTTTAAATACTTTTTTAAATGTTTTTTTCAAATACATTTCAAATGCTTTCGAATTAGGAGAAACTTTCAATATGATATGTGTTTAAAATTGAACAAAAATTTCAAATATATTTTCTGTTTTAAAAAATAATTATTCTAACTATTTAAACTAGTAACAATTTTTGAAATTTCAAACATTTTTAAAAACCTAGTTTATGAATGGTTTTGAATTTGAAGAAACTTTCAATATGAAAAGTGTTTAAAATTGCGTAAATATTTCAAATACATTTTCTGTTTTAAAAAATAATTATTATAACTATGAAAAGTGATGCGCGGGAGTTGTGCCGCGTGGCGCGGGAGTCCTGCCGTGTGGACGCGTGGCGCGGGACTTGTGACGTGTGGCCACGAGCGCGTGGTATAAACTGCTGCGCCTCGAGCGTCTTCGCCTCTCCACGCACGCACTCCGCTCCACGCACCGTCACACCGCCAACATGCCTCCGAGGAGGAACAACACCACCGGGTTCTGCGGCGTCCGAGCACGGCAGAACGGAATGTTCACCGCGCATATCTGCTACAGAGACGACCGCATCCCCCTCGGCTCCTTTGTGACGGCAGCGGAGGCTGCCCGCGCCTGGGACGCGGCGGCCTGGCGCCTCAACCGCGCGGCGTCGCTGATGAACTTCAACGACTGCCACACCCTCTGGGAAGCGGAGGCCAGGGCGCCGACACCACAGATCGTCACTGCTACCGACCACCGCCACCTCCGCCACCGCGCGTTTCAGGGCCTAGTCGACGCCAGGTATGACCGCGTGGTCCGCGAGTATTACCGGAACAATCCGGGGGAGGAGAGCGCCGACGAGGAGCTCTGGCAGACCTGCGCGGCTGAGCGGGCGGAGCGCCGCCTCGAACGCCACCTCTCATTAGATGCCTCTCGGGAGGCGAGGACGAAGGCGCTTCAAGAGATCCGCCGGGCCGACCATGCCGGCGAAGTTTGGGCCTCCGACGATGCGAGGTGGGGGCCTATCTCGGACATACCATCATGCACCTCCTCCGACGACGAGGAGGTCACTGACGAGTTCGCCGCCGACGACGACCAGGAGGAGGTCACCGAAGAGTTCCCCGACGACGACGACGAGGAGTAGTGTTCGTAAGTTTTCTGTTTTTAATAAAAGAATTTGTATTCCGGCGAACTGCGCCGCTCTAGCGCGTCTGTTTTCTGTTTTCCGTGTGATTCTTCCCGATTGGTGGGATTCAGATGGTAGAAAGAAACACACCCCTGATCCAATGACTCACAAGAGCTAACATTAGGGAGGAGGCCGGTACATTTGGATAGATAAAACAAGGTGGTACATAATAGCAAGAGTGGATCTAAACCCAAATGGAGAGCATAGATCTAGATAAACAAGGCAGTACATAATGACAAGAGTGGATCTGATCTGCTAGTCATACTCCTGCCTAGGCCTATAGTACTCCGACTCGTAGTCGTCGTAGTCGCCGCCGTCGTCATCACTCGGAGGATCACGACCCTAGGACTGGGCGTGAGGGTAGCGCATGCGGGGGTTATCGTTGGCCCTGATGTAGTTCATGACGCTCTGAAGAGTCCGTCCGCCGCCCCACCACAGCTGACGACCGCCCTCGTTGAAGTTCGAAGGAGGCGGGCCGTTCTCCTCGTACCTGGCATGCCGATTAATGAAGAAGGCATCCCAAGTAGGGCGGTAGTCGGGATTCCAACTGGGATTCCTCCGCTGCTCCGGCGTGAGCTCGTGGTAGTAGTGGTTCGTGATGGCCGTCCGACGTGCCACACCTTGAGGAACAAGAGGGACCGGCACTCCTCCAGCGCTCAGCATCCAACCGGCAGGGACGCTGTAGCCGGGCGGGCATGGGTAGTTCGAGGCGGAAAGTGCCTCCGCCTGCAGGAATGTTAGAGTGGGTACGGTAGAAGCCATGGGAGAGTGGTGAGTTTATATGTGTTTATGTCAATTGTGGCAATGCATACAGATATATAGTGAGAATAAACAGACCCTTTAGTCCCGGCCCGTTTTACCAACCGGGACTAAAGGATCACGGTTTCGTTGGGACCAATCACAAAGAATCACACGGATCGTGTGTTTCTTTCAAGCGCTTGTGAGTCGATGAATCAGGGGTGTGTTTATTTCGAGCTCTTGTGAGCCGTTCGATCAGGGTACGGTGTGTTTGTTTCGAGCGCTTGTTAGCCGTTGGATCAGGGGTGTTTCTTTCGAGCGCTTCTTAACCGTTGGATCGAAACCCTAGCACAACACTTTGTGAGCCAGATGACCCTATATATAGCCCACCTCTCAGAGTCCCTTCATACATCATTCAGTTCATCCACCGAATACAAATCATTCGGATTCGCCAGGATACGTCCTACCGTGCATTTGATATGCATATATGCACTCAGGAGCCACAGTGGGGTTGTATGCTGGCGATACCGATTGTTTTGTTCTACATCCCTCATTTAAGGTTTGATACATCATTCAATTCATTGACCGACTACAAATCATCTGGATTCGCCATCATATGTCTGACCGTGCTTTTTATATGCATATATGCACTCATGAGCCACGGTCGGGCTGTATGATGGCGACACCGTTTGTTTTGTTCTATATATCTACAAATCCTCCGGTTCACACGCCCGACAGTGATGTTGATACAAAACATGTGGAAAACAGAGGTTGACTAAATCCAAATACATGAACCATATAGGTTTGATACATTATTACACAATAGTCTAGCAGTATTACATGTTTGTTTTCTGCGAGCTCAGATGGCATTATGCTCTCGGGCATTTCATCGAACACCTCCTGCGCATATGAGGGGAAAACAAGTGAGAACACCACACCAAAAAGTGAGTGGCATGAGGAGTGGAGAACGCTGGCATGCAGTGTTTATAAGAAAAGAGAAAAAAATTTGGATTTGAAGAAAAAAAGAATTCTATTAATTTTCATTTTCCATCTATTTGGTTAGTTTTTCTTAATGAAATTAAAATTATTAACTAAAGGGAAATATAGAAATAAAGAAACAAATTTTCATCTAGGTGGGGATCTTTTGCCCCGGTTGGAGCCACCAACCGGGGCAAAAGACCCCCCACGACGCGCCCGCGCGCGCCTTGCTCGTTGAGCGCCTTTAGCCCCGGTTTGTGCCTCCAACCGGGGCAAAAGAGCCCCCCCCCACCATGTGTCCAGCTCGCCCCAGCCCCACCTCTGCAGTCTTTTGCACCGGGTGGTGGCCGAGCCGGGGCGAAAGGGGTGCTCGTCAGTGAGCAAAAGGCCCGTTTTCCACTAGTGTATAAACACAGTGTACGGCAGTTTGTTGAGTATAAAATCACGACCTCTTTGTACTGTATATGTCCAAACAGGAGAAGTGATAAAGTTTTTTTTTGACAATCAATACCATGATATTTTACGTGGTAGAGATATATGCGCTGAATATGACAGTTATAAAATAAAATCTTAAAAGATTAGCAAACCTTCAAATTTTTTCTTCTGCCATGACATAATCTTGTATTTTTCTGAACGCAGTCATGAAACATAGATCTCAAACAACAAACATGTAAATAACAACGAGGGTTCTCCCATAATTTTCTTGAGCCGCAATGCCAACGCCGTGAGCACGCAAGCACTCATTAAAATAATCAATAAACTATAGTTTAGAAAACCAAACCGGTAATCGAACCGACGAGTCTATTGGTTCAGCTTTTCTCCGGTCTGACTGTCATTCATCGGTACATTAACAACAAAAAACCAGAATATTTGAGCTAAATTTTCAAAAATTTGACCTTAGATCAAATGAATACTTGTATTTGATGCAATGCGCTAAAAGAATCACAATCGTTGCTAGCTTAGTTGGTTATTGGGCCTGTAGTGTGCCTTGCGTCAGTGTCAAGTGTTCTATCCTCTATTTAGACACCATCTTCATTTTTTTGGTTTTATTAAAAGACCAAAATATCTTGAAAAATGGATGAGGCTCCTGTTTTCGAGTTTTTCGGTTGGACCGTCGGTCATGTTTGATTTTTAAAACAAGGCAACAAAGATCAGGAGTCCCAACACACAGTACTAAATAAACAAACAAACTAATCGACGTCATTGGGAGTCGAGAGGACGAATCACCATTGTCGAGGACATAGCAGTCATGACAAATATTGCGAGGACAATCCTCCTCTCCGCAACCAAGGGAAAAGATTCAAAATCGATCCGACCAAGCAAAATTTAAAAGATCACGCTTAGATAAACTAAATCTTTCAACAACACCATTTACGTCAGGAATAAAATCTCGTTGTCGAATAGTGGTCCAAAGATCAATTATTGCATATGATACCATCTGCACTTAAAAAGGAGAGGCCTAACACAATTCATAAACTAATCTATTGAAAATACTACTTTTAGTGAAAAATCAACTCACAGATCAGCTTCCTCACTCCTCTCGGTGTCTACAAGGCCAGTCAGAGGAGAGGGGAACTGACCATGGAGGAGGAAGAAGTGGAGGTGGCGGTTGTTTGCTAGTGGCGGAACTAGGTCGAGCGATTTGCGAGCAATATTTCCTTGTTGGACCGCCTGACCGCCCTCTCCTTTCCCATCTCCTGTCTATAGTAGCCTTGAGAGTCGACCCCCGTGAACCGGGTCGCTCCGATGCTCTGCCCGCCGGCGAGGTCGGCTGGTTGTGGCTAGGAGGCAATGTCGTACCTTCTGTTTATAGTAGGTGTAGTTGTAGATGTAGATTTCGCTTTTCTGCAGAGTTTCGGCTTTGTGCCATTGTTTGGTGTTATGTCGGGAGGATGGTGCAGGATATCTCTGGCCAGATCCGGCACCTGCTGGTAGTTCTTCTCCTTGTTGCGGTGCTCCTGTGGGCGGATGAAAGTAATGTATGGGCACGTAGAGGGGGGTGAATAGGTGCTATGACCAATTTTAATTTTTCTACAAGTTTAGGCTTGACATAAAGGTAAATTCTCTAGATAATGCAACTATGGTGAATTTACCTATATGACAAGGATAAAAACAAACACAATGCAAGTACAAGTAAAGGAGGAAGGGAACGAGGTAACCGATATGAAGCACGCGGAGACACGATGAAAAGATCGTACCGGATATTCCAATTTCATGACAGAACATAGCCGGATATTCCGGTTCAAAACTGAACCGGATATTCCGACTTCGCTGCAGAACACAACCGGATATTCCGGTTCAAAACTAAACCGAATATTCCGAGAGCACGAAAACAACACTAGATTGATTCAAACCTAGATTTGAAAACTAGATCGGTCACATGTGAATCTAACCTATTGTCTCTAGCATGTATAAGATACCCTAGGAAACAATCACTACCAAGCATTGGCAAGAAAATCACGAATCCATGGAGAGGTATGGTTATAGCACCAAGATTCAAAAGATTTAAACGTTACCGGAGTCCATGGATGAAGATGCTTGGATGGAAATGCTCCCAAGGTGATGAAGAACAAGATCCGGACAAGAAATCACAGATCCCGTAGAGGTAGTGGCCCAGGAGGCCAAGAATCAGAGCGGCGGCGAGTTTGTGGAGAAGGGGGTTGGGGAAGAAAGGCACAAACTGCCTCTCTCCCCGTGTCTCTCCGAATAAGTGGAGATGCGCCGGACTGGATATTCCGGTTCAAAACTGAACCGTAAATTCTGGCTACCTTCTGATTCAAAACTTCCTAGTTTCAATGGAATGACAAGTGTGCTAGATAGAGTTTGGTTTTTGGGTAGAAAGGCTTAGGATAGAAACATCAAACTACAAGTAGTACTTATCTCACTCTATTGCAAGAATCAAACAATCTAAAAGACCAATTGAGAGATATTTTCCTACGAAAACACTTAGTGAGGGAAAACAAGAAAAAATGCAATGAAATATCGAATAAACCCCAACTAAGATCCAACTCTTCACAAAGAAGAGGTTGGTGTCCTAAGCCACCATGTAAGAGATCATGGTATGACACCGCGAAGATATATCTTGGGTGCATGGCCAATACTCGACATTGAAGCTCACAATTCAACATTAGAAAAAAAAGATGACAATGAATTTTTTCTTTGGGCATAATGGGGGGGGGGGGGAGAACCCAATGTGTCAGGATAAAACTCCCCCTATGTCCATGCCTACACCTAAACCCAAACACGTCACAACTATAGGGGTGTGTGCAAGATCTTCAAGTCAAACTCATAGAATCAATGATATTTAGCTCATTCGTCAAGAACATGAATCGTGCATCATCGAGAGGCTTTGTGAGATGTCCATGAGATTATCCTTGGTGGGGACATATGCTAGCTCAATATCACCTCTTGCCATGATCCCGGATGAAATGGTGACGAATATCAATGTGCTTCGTCCTTGTGTGTTGCACGGGGTTGTAGGCGATCTTGATGGCACTTTCATTGTCACACATGAGGGGAATCTTCTCCAAGTGAACATCGTACTCTTTGAGGTTTTGCCTCATCCATAGCAATTGGGTGCAAGCACTTGCGGCAGCCACATACTCGGCTTCGGAGGTGGAGAGAGATATGCAATTTTGCTTATTGGAAGACAACCTCACCAAGGACCTACCAAGAAATTGGCAAGCCCCAGAAGTAGACTTCATATCATCTTGATCACCAGCCCAAACTGAGTCTGTGTACCACAAACAAAACCTTGAGGTATCAACCAAATACCGAAAGATCCTATGGACCGCCACTAAGTGTCTTTCCTTAGGAGCCGCTTGATACCTTGCACACACACCTACACTCAAAACGATATTGGGCCTAGATGCACAAAGGTAAAGCAAAGAACCAACCATAGAACGATACAACTTTTGGTCCGCATCTTTACCATCCAGATTGCGCTTGAGGTGGCATTTGACTTGCATAGGTGATGGCTTCATCTTAGCACCTTGGAAATTAAACCTCTTGAGCATGTCTTGGGTGTACTTGGCTTGAGAAATGAAGGTCCCACGAGCCAATTGCTTGATCTCGAAGCCAAGAAAGAATTTAAGCTCTCCCATCATGGACATCTCAAACCTGTCAGTCATAAGCTTTGAGAACTCATTATTAAAAGCTTGGTTAGTTGAGCCAAAGGTAATATCGTCCACATAGAGTTGGCATATGAAAATCTCTCCCTTTACCCTCTTTGCAAAAAGGGTGGGGTCGATCTTCCCAACTTTGAAACCACGGTCTTCCAATAACTCTCTAAGGTGCTCATACCACGCACGTGGTGCTTGTTTAAGTCCATAGAGTGCCTTATAAAGTTTGTATACATGGTTAGGAAAGTTGAGATTCTCGAACCCCGGAGGTTGCTTAACATATACCTCCTCTTTTACTGGACCATTCAAGAAAGCACTTTTGACATCCATTTGTTGCAATTTGAAATTATGCGAAGATGCATATGCAAGAAGAATACGGATGGACTCAAGGCAAGCCACGGGAGCATAGGTCTCATCAAAGTCAATGTCTTCCACTTGAGTGTAGCCTTGAGCCACCAATATTGCCTTGTTCCTTATGACAATGCCATGCTCATCTTGCTTGTTCTTGAATATCCACTTAGTGCCAATAAAGTTGTGGCAATCTTTGGCCTGTTCAACTAGCTTCCAAACTTTATTACGCTCAAAGTTATTAAGATCATCATGCATAGGTTCAACCCAATCGGAGTCCTCAAGAGCTTCAAACACTTTCTTTGGTTCCACCATAGATATGTGAGCTTGATTCTCACTAAATTGTGCCAATTGCCTTCTTGTGGATCTTCGAGCTTGAACATATTCCAACACTTTGTTGTCTTGGGCATCGATTTTCTTTAAAGCTCTTCTTATCCTTCTAGCACGGCGGGCTTCAATCTCCTCATTATTCCGAGGAGGAATCACTTGATCATCTTGATCATTTGGGTCCCCGTCTTGACCAACTTGGCCTTGATCATCATCATCATCAACCACAACTTCTTCAACACTACCTTCAACTTTAGGAGAGGAGGATGAGGATGGTTGATCTTGTCCTTGACCTTGACTAGCATGAATGATCGGAGTGTTTGCATCTTGCGTAGTAACTTGATCAATAAGAGGAGGGTCTTCAACATGTTCTTGATTAGGTGCATTACTTGGCTCCTTGGCTTGTTCTTCTATTGTAGAGGAGGGCTCCACTTGAGTAGAGCATAGTCCTTGTTGAGTCGCCATAAGGTGTCCCTCAATGGGGCGGAAAAATCCCACGCCCATCCTTCCTATGGCTTCTTGAGGCATTTCAACATCTACATTAGAAACATGAAATTGCGCCACTTGGGAGCCATCATTTTGCTCGAAAACCACACTACAAGATTCTATGACAATCCGTGAGGCTTTGTCAAAGACTCTATAAGTGTGGGATTCGACACCGTAACCAACAAATATACCCTCAATAGTTTTGGATTTAAATTTAGACAACCTAACACCCTTGATCAAATAGAAGCACTTACAATCGAATACACGGAAGTAGGAGACGTTGGGCTTGTTGCCGGTGAGGATCTCATATGGAGTCTTGCCCAAGCCCTTGCGGATGTATAGGCGGTTGGAGGAGTGGCATGCGGTAGAAATAGCCTCCGCCCAAAGATATTGGGGAGAAGAATACTCCGCCAACATTGTCCTTGCCATGTCCAGTAGAGTTATATTCTTTCGCTCGACTACACCATTTTGTTGCGGGGTGTAGGTGGCGGAATATTGATGACTAATACCCTCATCACTAAGGAATTCATTCAAAGTGTAGTTCTTGAACTTAGAGCCATTATCACTCCTAATGGCCATGATTTGGACACTATCTTGGCGTTGCATTTGGTTGGTGAAGTTGATGATAGCTTGTTGGGTCTCACTGTTGCACTTGAAGAAATAGACCCAAGTGTATCTTGAGTAGTCATCAACAATAACCAAGCAATACTTCTTGCCTCCAAGACTTGCCTCGGGCACGACATAAAAGAGATCAACATGGAGAAGCTCCAAGATCCTCTTTGATGAGATAATAGTCTTGGCCTTGTGGGCGGAATCATGCATCTTTCCTTCAACACATGACCTACAAACGCGATCTTTGGAAAAGGAAACATTTTATTTTAGTCCGAGGATAAGGCCACCTTTGTGAAGACTTTGCAAAGTTCTCATGTTGACATGGGATAAGCAGCGATGCCACAACCATCCCACGTCTGCATTTCCAAAAAGACACATTTATTGAGAGTTGGTAGACTTCGAAAAGTCCACCACAAAAAACTCATTTTCAACATGTCCCACGTATGCGACGTCAAGAGTCTTGCTCCTCAAAAGGACCACAATATCAGGATCAAAGAAGACGGAAAACCCCATCTTCCCTAATGAATGAACTGAAAGTAAATTGTAACCAAGGGATTCAACAAGCATGACGTCCACGATAGTGATATCAGGAGCAATCACAACCTTGCCAAACCCTGATACCTTAGACTTGGACTTGTCTCCATAGGTGACAGTAGCATCAATATCATTTGGGTGCAACTCCGTCACAAGTTCTCTGCTTCCGGTCATATGACTAGTGCATCCACTATCAATTATCCATTTAGACCCACCGGAAGCATAGTCCTGTAAGAGATCATTGACTAGAGTTAGGACCCGAGGAGGGTCCCTTCATGTTAGCAACAAGAGTCTTTGGAACCTAAATGGTATAGTCAATGTAACCCTCAATATGACCAACATATTTAGCTTGCACAACACCATAATAATCAACATATAAGAAATAGTGTGGATTGTTAGTTCCCGCGGAAATGCTACAAGTAGTGCTGTCCCTCATGACACCACTACTTGAAGGAATATTGCTAGCTTATGCGGATGTGCTACAAGTAGTGTTGTCCCTAATGACAACACCACCCTAAGCACCATTGTTGGTCTTCTTCTTGCTATTGTTCTTCTTCTTGGCAACATAGCCAAGACCTTGCTTGCGCACTTGTTGCCTTGGAGCACTCATTTGTGGTCTAGCAACAACCACATGAGGGCTAGTGGAACCACTTGTGGAATAGAGACCACAACCTTCTCAACTTGAGGGCCTTTGACCTTGAGCCTTGCTAGCTCTTCCTTCAACCTAGAATTTTCCTCAATAATATTTGCATGACCACAAGAAGAAGTAGAGTTGTTAGGGTTGTTAAGTTGATTAAGTTGAGTTTGAAGTTGTTCATGCAACTCTTTGAGGGAGGAATGTTGACTCTCCAAAGCCTTGTGAGCCTTGGTTAGCTTTTCAAACTCCTCGGTTAGTTTACCATGACCAACACCAAACTCAACCTTATCCTTTTTAGCCATTTTATATTTAGCAATTGCAAGGTCACGTTCCTTAGTGATATTAGAGACAAGTTCATTATGTGACCCTTCAATAGATTCAAGTTCCTCCTCAAGAGAAACTCTACCATCATGCTCTTCCTCAAGAGTCACAGAGAGAGATGATATCTCATCTGCATCCCTTCTTTAAATCTCACCTTTCTTCTCAAGAGCTCCATGAGACTCTCCCAATTCGCTCATGAGATGATCAAAGTACTTCTTGGTCTCCCCTTGTATGTTAGACATAAAACGTTCCAAAGAGATAATTTAGTCTTCTACTCTAAGACTAGCATGATTTTCTAATTCACTTGGGGTCTTAGAGTTGGGAGAAGGTGATACCTCTGAGGCCTTAGCCATGAAGCACTTGGCATTTGGATGAAGATGATTCTCATTGGGGGATTCAAAGAAAGATGAAGATGATAGAGTAGAAGCAATAGCAAGAGCGGTCACTTCACTTGTGGTTTCTTCTTCATCATCACTTCAGGAATCATACTCCTCTTGAGTCACAAGCACAAACTTGGTGGGGGGATTCTTGTTGAATGGTTTCTTCTTGAACTGAGGTGTCTTGTAATCAACATTGGACTTGTCCTTGCGAATGATCTTGCCACCATGGAGTTCTCTATTTTCATAGGGACACTCCGCAATGAAATGGTGCTTACCTTGACAATTGAAACAAGACCCACTCGTTGAGTCCCTTCATTGCCATAGCGATACTTGGTCTTCTCCTCAACATATGCCTTGGCCTTGGGAGGATTCCTCCAAAACTTTTGCACGGTGAGACCAATGATATCCTTGAGCACGGGATCATATTCTTGGTCCTTCAATGGATCCAACTCCTCATGACACTGTTTTTCATACTCAACCTCTCTTGACACAAACTTTTCCTTCAAAGCGATCGATGCCCCTTTATGCATTCCTATGGCCCTAGCACGGTTTTCAAGAGCATTCTTGGTTTGCACTTGATAGGAGCACGTCTATTGCATAACTTGGGTTGAGGTCAAATAAGCAAAGTCATGTCTTCCTTGAATGCTCTTCAAATCCGCAGGCTCAAATGGCATGAGAGAAATCATGTACTTCCTCTTGATCCAAGCATCATCAATGTACTTGGCACCAACATTGGAGAATGCGGTGGCAAGAGTCTTGAGCCTTCGGTACATGTCTTCATGTCTCTCTCCATCATGCATATAGAACCCTTCGACATCATTGCTCAAGGCATCATACATATTCCTTTGCATGCTCTCATTGCCCAGAAACATGACGACAAGAGCGTCCCATGTTTCCTTGGTGGTGGAATATTGTTGAAGATGAGGCATGTGGTTAGGACCCACGGCTTGTGGAAGAATCGACAAGGCGGTGTAGTTGAGTTGACAATCTACGGCTTCTCTTCTTGTCAAGTTCTTGGGGTCATGAGACTTGTATATATCACGAGTGACCCTCAAAAGCTCTGTACAAGAAGAGTTCAAGTGATTTTCCATGTAATATTTCCATTCACGAAAGGAAAAAGCATCAAATTTAGGTGGGTATCCCCTAGGAATTATATGAGGATGTGGGACGGGAGGATCGGGAGAATAATGTCCTTTGACGGAGTGATATTCTCCATCTCCTTCTGTACCCTTATCGGTAGAGTTGTTAGCGGAAGCATTTTTAGATGGATCACCATCATCCCTTTCTCGGCGCCATCCGGAACTTTGTCCGGAGGAGGTGAAGTAGAGACTTCCGGTTCCTTGGCTTTCATGAGTTGCAACACGAGTTGTCGCAATTCATCGATTTTGTTCTCCATGGATGAGGTCAATGGATTTTTCAACTCATTGAGATCAGCAATAGAGACTTGCACCGCGGAACCGGCGGTCTCCGTTTCATCTACCATACTTAACTCTTAGACGGTTAAGCCCGATAAAAGAGCCGAGGCTCTGATACCAATTGAAATTAATGTATGGGCACCTAGAGGGGGGTGAATAGGTGCTACGACAAATTTTAATTTTTCTACAAGTTTAGGCTTGACATAAAGGTAAATTCTCTAGATAATGCAACTATGGTGAATTTACCTATATGACAAGGATAACAACAAACACAATGAAAGTACAAGTAAAGGAGGAAGGGTACGAGGTAACCGATATGAAGCACGCGGAGACACAATGTAATCCCGCCACAAAGGCCTAGTCCACCTTCCACTATTGATCCCCTTTGAGGCGGGAATTGAATCCTTTACAAACAACTTGGGGCACACACCCACAACCAAATTGGGGGCTCCCAACAATCTCGAATCACCAAGAGTAGCAAGATGCCTAGGTTCTCCACAAGAGGAAACCCTAGGCTAGATCCCTCAAGCTAATGAGGGGGAAATGAAGAACGGCTCGATGAAGATGTAGATTGGGGCCTTCTCCTTCAATCCTTCAAAGATCAACAAGCTTGGTGGAAGGGATTGAGAGTAATTGCGGATTTGGTGAGCTCTTAAATGCTATTGAATGCTAGAGGAAGAACTAGAGCTCAAGGAGGAAGAGGAGGGGTATTTATACCCCCTCATCAAATCTAGCCATTTGGCTAGAAAACAGGTACTGGAATATCCGGTCCAAGTTTGGACCGGAATACCCGGTTGGGAAATTTCCTCAGATCTGCTTCGAACTCGTTGACTTCAACCAGATATTCTGACTGCCTCTGAATAATCCGGTATGAATACTCCGGTTAGCTTCTGTCTTGCGCAGGCACCTGAACCGGATATTCCGGCTGCCCCGGAATAATCCGGTTAGCAACTATGAGTTACATCTTCAGTCCTTAGCCGAATTCGAGCAGAAACTTCCTCAACCGGAATATCCGGTACGATATGAATAATCTGGTACCAATATTCCGGCTCTTCCCTGTCCCGAACTGGACATAAAACATCCTAACCGGAATATCCGGTTTCCCGGAATAATCCGGTTAGAATAATCTGGTTCCTCAGTTTCCCAAATCTCTTAGCCCAATCTTCACCGATCTTCTCGGTGATCGATGTCGATGTTAAAGGTAACACCTGCACACTAAAGACCTCGATAAATAATGTAATTAGTATTGTTAACTAGCACACAAAACACCGGGAAAACGAAATGCACTTTTAGCGGAGCTGGAGGCGGCGGAGAGGAGGGCTTCGAGCTACTCCATCAATAAGGCTTGTTCGGGCGGCGACTCGGCGGTTGGCATGTGCAAGGTTCGTCTCTCCTCTGTGTCGCCATGGTGACAACGGGAGGTTGTGGACGACCGATGGTGTATGCGCAGCTGCTGGGAAGTTGCGGGGATGCGGTGGAGTCTTCAAGCGCCGGCGCCATATTTGGCCGAGGGGGCCTCTTCACACCTTGGAGTTTCGTTCTCCGAGGCTTTGTTCAAGCTGCAGCCTAGAGCAAATCTCATGGAGGTCGATGTTCACCTCCATGATCTTCGACCCAGAAGATGGCCAAGCCAACCTCCGATGTGGAGGCCTTTCCATGGAGCGACGCTGGCGCTTCTCGCCTTCTCTGCCCCAAGTGGCGTAGTCCCCGGTGGCACAGATGGTGGCCGGAGTTGGAGCTCCATTCGTGACAGTACAAGAAAAGGACTGGATTGCTTTTCTTTCTTTAGTTTTGTCCTCTATGCTAGATTCCAGGATCAAGTTGTAATTTCGATTCCTTCGGTGTCCTGTATGCAAAACTTTGTAACTGCCCAATATTAATGCAACTTCTTTGGGGTCCTTTGAGGCCCCTCTCCTTGTTAAAAAAATAGCGATTTGCGTAAGGATAGTGCTGGGCGTCCCCCGGGGGATCAAAACATCCGATCCCCCGCCTCCTATGCTTGACACGTGTCCACAGGACCACACACACGGAACCAGTCAACGAGCGCACCACGGAACTACCTTACGCACACATCTGTCGGGACCATCCCATCTTCTTCGTGTTTCTCTTCCAAGGAACCGGAGCAACATCGGTCCCCCTGCCTCCCCTCGCCGTCCGGCCACCACCGGCGGCACGCCTACTCCGGCGAGCAGCACAGCTGCCCATCTGACAGTAGCGCCACCGCCCATCGATCTATTGCAGCACCCTCGTCGTTATATGGAACCGCCATTGGACACCTATGGTAGCAACGCCGGCGTAGCACCTCCGCCGTCGCTCAGAGAAACGCCGCCGGTCCTTGGGGAGCACCACCACCGACCTATGGGAGCACCGCCGTCGGACTATGGGAGCACCGCCTCCCGCCTGTGGGAGCAACGTCGTCGGCCTTGGGGAGCACCGACGCCGGCCTATGGGAGAACCGCCGCTGGCCTTGGGGAGCACCCACACCGGCCTATGGGAGCAACGTCACCGGCCTTGGGGAGCACCACCACTAGCCTGTGGGAGCAACTTCGCCCGCCCGTGGGAGCACCGCCGTCGGCCATGGGGAGCAACGTGGCCCGCCTGTGAGAGCAACGCCGTCGGCCTTGGAGAGCACCGCCACCGGCCTATTAGAGCACCGCCGCTGGCCTTGGGGAGCACCGAAAGCGTCCTATGGGAGCAACGTCGCCCACCCGTGGGAGCACCATTGTCGCCCATGGGGAGCAACGCCGCCCGCCCGTGGGAGCAACGCCGGTGGCCCTCAGTAGCACCACGACCAACCCATGGAGCGTCGCCGTTGTCCCACGGGAGCACTGCCCGTCCACGCATGGGAGCAACGCACCGGCCTGCAGCCCAGTCGCCGCGATTGACAAGCTGGAGGTTGCAGGGGTGCCGGCCGCCGTCGTCGCTCCGGCCATGGCGGAGGCGGCGCGTCCCTGGCACCACGCCGGCTCGTCCATGGCGCCATGGCGGAGGCGGCGGATGAGGCCGGAGGCAGAGGATGGACAAGGGGAGAGGCAACTGCGCGAACCTCTCGCTGCTGGTTTCGAGGAGAACGATGGAGGCGCAGCTCGCTAGCTGCTGCAGCCCTCCTTCTCCGACGACGTGCGTGACGGCGGCAACAAGGCTTGAGGAGGACACGAGGAGGAGGACCCGAGGTGTCTCTATGTGTGGTTTTGGGGGAAGAATAGACATGGAAGAAACCCACCGTACAAAAACGAGCGGCTGAGGAAAGGGATAAGAGCTACTAGTCGAGTGGACCCACGTGGGGACGCGTGGCGCGCTCTCCACCCGGAGGACGCAGGAGGTTCGATCCCCCGGGGGACTAAGAGCGTTTTCCTTTGCGTAAATGAGAATACCGCAGGCGGGTATGCTCGGGTTGGATGGACCGTTGTTCAATTGACGGCGGGCCCCGCGCCGGGGGCGCTGAGGTGAGCTGTTGTGGTTGGACGCGGCTCGGCTCGCTGGCCGCCTCCGAGTATTTGTTTGAGAAAACGGTGTCGGGCTGGTCACTCCTGCCGACTATGGATGGAGTGGATGAGACATGGAATTCTTCGGTATCCGTTCCAGCAGGGCGTCGCGACATGGTATGCGCTGCACACAGCAGCATCACCTTTGCGCCTTGCGGTGTAGACGAGTGGACGGCTACTAGTCACTCGTGCTGTTTTTTACTGTTCCGTTGACTTTATCTCCATGGATGTCTCCCGTAAACACATGATTGGCACAATGGACTTGTCCGTAGGATTGCCGGTATATATCACTTTGTTGAGTATAAAATCACCAACTCTTTGTAGTGGAGGCTGCAATCATCCGTTTCTTTTTTTTCTTTTCTTTTCTTTTCCAAGAGAGAGAAATGTATTTTAATCTTTTTTAAACATCTTTTTATCTTTTTGGGGGCAAAAGCAACAGGTCTGGTAAAATACGCAGAACTATCACATCTGGGACAGTTATAACCGTTAGGAATCAACTATTAGCATTTATAGGTCATTAGTAGATTCTTTAGAATATTCTATCTAGCAGTTAGAATCTTGTGTTGTCCAAACGGTGGACATAGAGAACCATCGCGTCTGTTCCCAACGGATGTATCGAACCGTTGCTAGGACTGTTCTAAGAGACATGATACTTGCAACAGCTATTTAACATGACTATTTTGGTACTATATATACCAACAGTTCCTATCAATGAAGACATCCATTCGCTTCAATCTCTCTACTCTTCTCACGTTATCATGCACGCGCTCTGAGACCAGAGCATAGGCTACAGGAGAATTATATAGAGAGAAACGGGAAACAACCTGATGAAGGAAGACTTATGTTTAGTGGATAGTGCTACCACTAATACAATTTGAAGGGAAGTAAAATACTTTCAAACACTTACAAAGAGAAAGGAAGATGTTATGACCATAACTGGTATAACAAACCAATTATTGGTCCAGAAAGAGCCACTTTCACACTTTCTATGGGTACTACTATTGTAATTCAGAATGTACTCTTGTATCCCATTAAAGGTTAAGTTCGACTCGATAAGTCCTCCGCGGCTCGAGTCGCAATGATCACCTATCCAAGTTCAAGCCTGGGGACTCGAATCTGCGTAGGTGATGTCTACGCACGCTTCTATTCTTGTAGACATTGTTGTGCCTCCAAGTGCAGAGGTTTGTAGAACAACAACAAGTTCTCTTAGTGGATCTCCCAAGGTTTATCGAACTCAGAGAGGTAGAGGTCAAAGGTATCCCTCTCAAGCAACTCTGTAATTACGATACAAGAAGTATCTTGTGTCCCCAACACACCTAATACAATTGTCAGTTGTACAGGTGCACTAGTTCGGCGAAGAGAGAGTGAAATACAAGTAATATGGATGTTTATAAGTGATAGTAGCAATCTGAAATTTAAATGGGAGCAAGCAAACATGTAGCAGAACTAATTGTAAACGGTGTTTCAATGCTTAGAAACAAAGCCTAGGGATCATACTTTCACTAGTGGACACTCTCAACAATGATAACATAATTGAACGCATAAATATCATCTCTTTACTATGCTATTCCGAACCATTCTCCGGTCGGATAACAAACACCAATCCATGCGTAGGGCTGTAACAGCACTTCTCAAGTCTGTATTCCATCTCTAGGGCACCCCACGCTGTCACTATAAGCGCTCCAAATTAGTACCAAACAAACGGTGCACACCCTGTCACCTTTACACCGTGATCAAAGTATCTACGGAGATCTCATAATAAAACCACTTGAGTAGCATAACAGATGAAGAGTAACATCTACTTATTCAACTAGACTACAAAGCTCATGATCACATAAAGATCACACCATGGGAGAGAGAGATGAAACACATAGCTACCGGTAGAGCCCCCAGCCCCGGTGAGAACTACTCCCTCCTCATCATGGGAGACAGCAACAGCGATGAAGATGGTGGTGGAGTCGACGGAGATGGCTCCAGGGGCACTTCCCCGTCCCGGCAGAGTGCCGGAACAGAGATTTTTGTCCCCTGAAACTTGTCGTCGGCGGCGGCGGAGCTACGAATATTTTTGGTGGAAAAGGCCAATATATTTGGGGTTTATGCATCGGGGGGACTTTATAGGCGAAAGGGTGATGACGGTGAGCGCCCGAGGGGCCCACACCACTAGCCGGCGCGGCTAGGGGAGCCCACGCGAGCCTATGGCGTGGGGGCTCCAGCCCCCCGGGTCTCCTTTGGACTTCCTTGACGTGTCGGGAATTCTAAAACTTTTGTCTTTTGAATCGTCCAATTCCGAGAATATTTTCAGAACAACTTTTCTGAAACTAAAAACAACATAAAACAGGTACTCACTCTGTGGCATATTGTCAATAGGTTAGTCCCAGAAAATCATAAAAATGACATAAAGTGTATAAGAAACATGTAGCATATAATATGAAAACAACATGGAACATCAGAAATTATGGATACGTTTATGACATATCAGTTGGCCAATACTGTTTTTTCCCAAGTGCAATTTATTCGTCCCGATCCGCCGAGTGTACCAAGCAACTAAGCCGCATCCTTCCGCAAACAGCTAATATATAGCGCATTCTTTGGCTCGATACTCGAGTTTTGCTCACACAGGATTTACACGTCCTTCGAAGGGCTCAGGCTTCTTAGCAGCAAAAATTGGAATGGGCTTTGAGTGCTTACCCGACTCTCTAGAGTCGAATAAACACTCGTGGGCTACTGACGGAGGAATACTTTTCGAGTGCCCAATGGGCCTATACAGTACAAGACATGCCTGGAAGCCCAGCACGTGGAGC
>JAPCYS010000794.1:0-23359 GCA_028641055.1 Alopecurus myosuroides | reverse complement strand
ACATTAAAGTAAAGTTAGTTTCTGCAGCAATAAAGTACACTGGATAACTATAAATTAACAGTGTCATGAGAGTGGAAAAGTGGTGAAAAATGTGATGGATTTGCACAAGATTAACTAGTGAAGATACTTGGTTCATTGTCTTTCATGGAGTTTTCCACATGGGAGAGGCTAAATATATGTGCAGTCAAGTACTCTTCATTAGACATACTATATGATTGTATTGTTAATGAACATCCGTAAACACTAACTAATCAATAAGGTTTCCCCAACCATAGCCTTAAGTCAAGATCCTCTTACTCCCATACATGCAACATCCCGATTCGAGTCCTTAGGTTTCTGTCACTCTGGCAGAACTACCCCTTTCTCTTGCAAATACTACAAACCCTATGATGTTTGATCCAACTGAACACAAATATAATGGACACCAAAGGACTATACCATATCAACATACAACTATAATGAACCAAATACATTCAACCATTCAATCTAGGAACAAAGAAACTAAACAAACATGACATAGATCATAGGAGTATAACTTATAGCATCAAACACCATGTTTACATAGAGCGGTACAGAGGTGTGTGGGAGGATGAACCACTGTATACAAGGAGGAATTGGCGATGGAGATGGTGGTGAAGATGGTGAATGGGACAGCGAGGAGCGCAGGGCGGTGCCGACGCCGGCGGTGGCGCGGGGACTCCTGCCATGCGATGCGGCATCATTGGGGGAGCACCGCCCCTTAGTCCCCCTTTCTTCATGGCTTCTTGGGAGCCCTCCCCCATGGAGATGGGATCCATGGGGAGGCATAAACGTGGCTTCGGTGGCTGGAAATTCGTGGGTATGAGGGTCTTCCAGGACCTAGGTTTCCTTCCTTTATATAGACTCACGAATTTCCGTCATCCCATTTAGGGCTGCAGTAAATCGGGTATATCTCGGCCATCCGGACTTGGAAGCAGGAAAATTTTAAGTCTAGAACGTTCCTCGCAAAATTCCCCACAGTTTTGTCTTCGGCGAGATTTTCGTTTGACGTTGTCTTTGACCCATAACGTGACAATCTTTAAAACGAGTTTTCAGACAGATTTCTGGAATTCCCAATTCGACTCGAACAAGGTTTCCTCTTGTATTTTTGATAATTCCTACACATCAAAGTGTAAAACAAGAACATTCTGCACTTTGGCTAATATTAGTAGTTTAGTACAAATAAATCGTAAACTTAATATAAAAACAATTATCAAAAGCATAAAAATATCATGAAACTAAAAAAAATATATAGATACGTTTTGGACGTATCAATACTCGAGTCCACATACGAAAAATTATACATATGGTCGTTTATTATGAAGAGAAAACCTTTTATTTAATACAGGAAAATGACATACAAAGATGGCAATCGGTATTTAAACATTTCAATGGACGAGAACCTTGTTGCTCATACTACACTCTTGTGATTTAGTAAGAGAGTTGAGGGATTATTTTCTTGCTGATGTTCCCGCATTTGTGCACAAATGGGTGTATAAAGATCATACGAATGGGTTAATATACGTGAGTAGTTTAATAAATCTCGGCAGACCCACGACCATTAAAGCATAGGTTATAAGAGGCAATTATGTTTGCACACTCGTTCGGCTCCTTCGTAACGTCCGCTCAGATTTTGTAGCAAGGATCGATCATATAATCGAGATGTAATCATCCATATCATTGTAGAAGATTTTCATCACGCATCATCCATATCATTATATAATGACTAGTGGGTGGAGCCATTGAGATCATATACACCTTGAACCAAGGTGCTAACCATCCAGGGTCCATATGTTGGTAGTGTGTGGATAGCCATAATTTTGGTAGTACCACAAGGCACTGTTGAGCTCGGTTGTGCAAATTAACATTGCATCCACCTCCACGTCTTTGTGCCGACAATTATCCATGGGCCTTCTACTTATCGACCTTCCCTTGCAAGCTCTCGAAGTCAAAACATGGCAAGGTGTCATCGGTTTGATACTTCTGTTGGGTCAACTGAGTCATGATGGGGGAGGCTTGATGAGAGCGGGGTGTAATGACCCACAAGTATAGGGGGCCGCAACAGTCTTCGAGGGAAGTAAAACCCAAATTTATTGATTCGACACAAGGGGAGCCAAAAAAAATATTTATAGCCTTAACAGATGAATTGTCTGTTCAGCTGCACCTGGAATAGACTTGCTCGCAATAGTTTATCAGTAGCAACACTTTTCTAGCATTAGCAGTAGTGAAATAATAGCAGGAATGAAATAAATACAGCAACAATAATTGTAGTAGATAGCGGGATTAATATACTGTAGGCATAGGGACGGATGAACGTGCGTTGCATGGATAAGATAATTCATATAATAATCAAGACATGGGCAATTGCAGGTAAATAATGATAAATCATCCAAGTACTAAGTAACCATAGGCATGTGTTCCGTATTTAGTCGTACGTGCTCGCAATGAGAAATTTGCACAACATCTATTGTCCTACCAGCCCGTTTGCAACGGGGGCGAACTACTGGTAATTAAGGTGCTCCTTTTAATGAAGCACCGGAGCAAAGCATTAACACTCTGTGAACACACGTGATCCTCACATCACAGCCACCCCCTCCGGTTATCCCAATTGCTGTCACTTCGGGGCCTCGGGTTCCGGACAACGATATGTGTATACAACTTGCAGGTAAGATAAAAAACAATAATTATCCTCATGAATCAATAACATGTCCAGATATGAATCATGGCACTCAGTCCCTCGTGACAAGCATTAAGCACAACAAATTGCAACAACGATAGATAGCACTAACAACGGATACTAGGCACCATGCCCTAACAATCTGGCAATTATTACATGAACGATCTCATCCAATCCCTACCATCCCTCTCAGCCTATAGCGGGGATTACTCACACATGGATTGGGGAATCATGAATGATTGATTGAGAGGTGGTGGCGATGATCTCCTTCGAATCCTCGTCCCAGCAGGGTGGCAGAACATGAACTTATGATCCCGAATTGAGTTTCGAGGAGGCGGCGGTGCTCGGGTGTTTTATCTGGAATATGAGGAACCACCGACGTTTTTAGGTTAACGGGCTTAAGTAGTCGAAAGGGGGAGGGGGCACGAGGGGGTGGCCGCGCTGCCACGTGATTCCTCGGAGGAGGAGGAGGAGAGCTATCGAGGAGAAGGATTTTTTTTTTGGGTCGAGCATGTTGTCAGTCCACATGTTAAGGAGAGACAGTTATTTGTCCGGAGCAAGATAACTCTACTACATGTTAAGAAGAGACAACTATTTTTCCGAGATAAAAACATATTGCTGAGCTGAGGCAATACTAGCAAGTTGATTTGAAATGTTGTCACTACACCCTACTAAATAGGGGAGCAATTTAGTAAATAAGAATAGTGCGGAAATTCAATTCGGAACATGGGAGCATATGCTCCTATCACCGAAAAAGGCATGTTGAAATGTTAAAAAAAAAATAGATATTTTTTGACATGTACATCTCTATATTCTATGTGATTAAGTTAAGTTTCGCGGAAAACCGATTTTTATGGTTTGTATAGAAAGGAAAAAAAATCTCCCGAAAAGACTTTTTTAGCACTGTTTTTCTTTCATCTTTTTTACGCAGGGTAAAAAAGTCAATTTTTCGTTTCAGCATGTACATGCGGCATTATCTGATTTTTTAACATTTTAAATGTATTAAAAATGCATTACAAAACAGGGAGCCAAAACGATGCCCCTATAACTACAGAATAGCGGTCGTCCTCATGTTGATGCCCCCCTAAGGATGCTCGCGTGCAGTCTGCATCCTTGATAATAAAGGAAA
Source organism: Alopecurus myosuroides (assembly GCA_028641055.1). Lineage (NCBI taxonomy): Eukaryota > Viridiplantae > Streptophyta > Magnoliopsida > Poales > Poaceae > Alopecurus > Alopecurus myosuroides. Next base: position 19,535 of record JAPCYS010000794.1, on the reverse strand, counting down.
AAAAAAAAGGAAACATTATTGAGGGCCCAACCGGGTTCGAACCGGTGACCTATTGATCTGCAGTCAATTGCTCTACCACTGAGCTATGGACCCAATTGTGATTACTTAACCGTTAAACCCGATATGTCCTTACGATTTATCGAAATCTTTGAATTGAGCATTACTACTGCAACGTTTATTTAGTCAATTTCTTTTCTTATACCCGATCATTATCACCTTATTGAACAGCATTTCATTGGAAACACCATCGATGTTTCTTTCTTTAACGAGAACACCGAGCAATTCGTTAACGTAAGGCAACCTAGCCTCTCAACAAAAAAATATCCTCACGGCCAGCCAATGCATTCCCGCAACCACCCGATTCACAGAAGCGCCACCACAGTTCATCTGGAGTACTCACAGGCTGACTGATCCTTCTTCCCTCTTTGCGAACAACACAGTTCTTGTCCATTGTGTTGCCATGCCTCCCATGTTTCAGCGTTTTTATCCGTGCTCATATGCTTTGCCAAATTTCTTCATTCGACAGATCGTAGCACAAACCAGGCAGGCTCGTCAATCAGACGAAATCATCTTTCCCTTCACCACGAGTCCGCCACCAAAGTACGCCTTGCTTTCAGGATCTGTTGAATCAAGCACCACACCCAATTCTTGCGATGAATATAATGCCCTGTGGGTGTTTTCATATCCAAAAGTGCGGTGTATGGAAGCCACTAAAACATGAAATAAACGATAAATACATTGCAGCATCATGCCCTGAATAGGCAGCCCAACCTCAGAATTCAAGGCAAAAGAAACCTCAGAGTTCAAACAATATATCGATGGTCCAAAAGGGAACTACGGTGCAAGTCAGATACAGAGATAGGCAAACTACAACACTGAACCCATCAACACTCTGCTTAATTCTGGCTTCATAAACGTCTCATCTATCTATTAAACATCACCAAACATCTTTAGAGCATTCAGCGTTACAAACTAATAGCGACGTAGCAGCAAAGAGACTCTTTCTGGTATATTACATAGCATCATCGTCTTCAGACTCATTTCGGGTTCCTGAGAACAATGATGACCGAGTCCCCGCGGAGGAACATCTTGCTGATGAACCTGTCCTTGTTCACACGGAAGGGCCTTCTTCTTGCCTTTGCCGGTCTTTGGAACCTGTAACGAGAGCAGCGGGTGTCAGCAAAGCAATACAAGGCAGGGAAACCAAGCAACAGTTGCCAGTTTGGAACATACCTCAGTCCACATCTCCCTAACATTCTCGAGAACCATGTTGCAGTGACGATCAAATGCCCTCACGCGGCCAAGCAACTTCTTGTTGTTCCGGCAGTTGATTAGCACCTAATAAGGCACAAGACATTATCAGAACAATGACTGTGACATGCACAAACTTCATCACTTACTTATTACTGAGTAGAAGAATATAACAAGGGCAAGCAAAGTTTCAAAGAACAAATTTTACATCAATTGACTTGCCTATATAATTATATAAGGCAAACAGAATATACACAATACGACTTATATAGCTATCAAGCAGATCATCTAATAGCACTTTTTGTCACCATAAAACCAAGGTTGATGGTGCACTGGACTTACCCCCAAGGGTTCATGAATGGCTAGAAACTTCAAACATTCAGTAAAAAAAATATTAAATTACACAGCCAGTAACTTCGCATAGCCAGTAATCAATCTTGCATCGAAATTACCCATTGTTTCTAAACAGATCAACAAAATGAAGTGTATAACAATCTGACTGACAGTATAAATTCATATTTTAGGAATTTTTGTTTTTCAATCTACTAGGAACGTAGTGGTAGTGGACAATATCACCAGTACATGATGTGTACTTGTCAGAGTACAATGAAATGCTGTCCACTGCATCACCTTATTAAAATTTCAGCCAGGATACATAAACTTGCTAAAGGAGAACATTCAGGTAAACAGGGTTGCATTTGTTTCATCAGCTAATAAAAAGAGGCCTTACAGATATGCAACAATAACACATGTACAACTGCTGCACAGACACAATGTTGATTAATCGCATATTTTACATGCCGGTGCATTTAACTTTGCAGGACAAAGAGCATGCCGTTATTATTACCAGAGGCAATTCACAAATCTATGCATCACAGATTAAACGCTGGTGCATTTAACATTGTGAGCTCATCATTATTACCAAAAGCTAAATCACGATACAGCAGTCCAGTTGCACATCAGGATCACAAGCAGCTAAGTCAATCTGGTTTTTAGCCAGCGTACACAGGACACATCAATGACAACAGAGAGGAAATTGCACCCATTGGTAAGCTGGGACAAGCAAGCAAGAGGTTCACAAACCTGAGTGTTGTTCTTGACGCTCAACATGAGCACGGAGAGAGGCCCCGTGCTGAACTCCTCCTCCTCCTTCTTTCCCTGCCGCCGTTAGGGAGAGAACAAGAGAACCATGTCAGTAGCTAATCAAACATCCAATCAGGGGGGCTGGCTCTGAGAGGGACGGATAAACAGAAGGGAAAACTGCGATGCTTACATTGGCAGCCGCTTCCTCCGCCATCGCTCACGAGGCAACCTGCGCACAGAACAAACCCAAATTAGCAGCTATTAAGACTCCGGCGAGAGTAAAACGTCGACGAATCTAGGAAACTCGAACGCCTCCAGCGAAAAAAGGACGTAATCTATCGATGAATCTAGAAACTCGAATCCGGCGTGACTAAACACGGACCGATCTACCAGCAACCCAAGGGGGGGGGGGGGGGGGGGAGAAGGAGAGCGTTTCTTTCTTGCCTGGCTTCCGCCTTCCGATGCGCGAGAGAGGAGACGAGGAATCCGACGACAGACGAGAGATGAGAAGCGGGGAGGAGGCGGCTGCGGAGGAGATTTGGGGAGAAACCCTACAGAGTACCGACCAGGAGGATGAAAGGAGAAGGCCGACCACACGACTACGGCCCACGGCCCAGAAGGATGAAAAGGTCGTTGACACATACTACGGGACCCCTATACGTCGCTTGAAGCGAGCGCGTGCATTGCATCGCTCACGTCTTTCACGCTACACGGGGATGAGATACTAAATCGCTCGGCTGCTGGCTCACATATAGTTAGTTTATAGTCAACTTGTACAATAGTTCGTTATATGCATGAAGTAATTTATCAACATGGCTCACTTTATAATCTCACATAGTGCCTAGGAGCACGTGCTACAGTTTGCTACTAAGAGCAAGTATAATAGGTCCTAGTCAGCTGGCTATAAGCATGTCTATGTCATCTAAATCCTACGTGGATGAAAGAGAAATGAAGAGAGAGAAGTAAGCCGGCGCTTCACGAGTCGCCGGCGGTAGCACAAAACCCAACACTTTACAGCCCGCATACAGCTAGCAGCGATGATTTGAGCTGGCTGCATGCATTCATTGCAAACTTGTTGTGTCTTGCATGCAAGCACTACGTACATGTAAGAAAATATTTAAATATATGATAAAGCCAACCTAGCAGCTTACTTGTTGTACTACTATTTTTTCATCGTTTTTAGGTGACATGGCGTGGCTTGTAGCCGGCAAGCCGGGTTTGTTATTGTTCTTGCTCTAAGAGCATGGTTAATAATAGAGCCAGCTGCTGGCTATAAGGCATGTCATGTCATCTTATAGCCAGGTTATAGCCAACATGTATAATAGTATACTATATGCATGCACTATTTTGTCAACACATGGCCCACCTTATACTCTCATAAAGTGCCTATGAGCACGTGCAAGAGCTGGCTACTATCTTGTAGCCCGCTTCTCTTCTCTCCTTTTCTCTCTCATCCAACTAAGCACAAATATATTATTTAATTTCTTATAGCCCGCTTACATGGCCTTATAGTAGCCCGCTTTGCTTCTCTCTCCTCCACATAAGTAAAGATATATTATTTAAATACTTATAGCCTGCTTATGTCACCTTATTGTACTTGCTCTGAAGCGAGTTGTTTCCTTAGGGCCTCATTGTTTGGGCTTTTTGTGGCTTTTCACGATAAGTTATAGAGACGAAACAAAAGGGTCAGCTGCACGGCGTGCTTTTCCAAAGCCACCCACCTAAATTCTGAAATTCGAATGGGCTAGAAGGCCCATTAGGCAATTTCTATTTAATCCCTAAAGGCCCATGCTGCCATAGCAAATGGTGGGAATTTAGTCCCACATTGCTAGTTGGGAGAGTTTTGCACCAGTTTATAAGGTGAGCTCTCTCCCCACTAGTGTGAGTTGGTATGAAGAGAGAGGAGTAGTGGAGGTGTTCCACACGCGCGCTCCTCCTCCGCCGCCCGCCTCGTCACGACACGTCACGACGCGCCGCGCCGCGGGTTGCGGGAATGAGCCGAGCCGATGCCTTTATTTTGGCAGTCGGAAACGGGGAGTCAACAGACACGGCAATAATATGAGACGTCATAATTATTGTTGTCTAAATGCGTCACATTTATATTGGTAACAGCCGTATTGATCGCGTTGATAACTGCGCGCAGTAAAACGCCGCCTTTATCACGTGGTAACGGCTGTAGTAAACGCCAATTAAATTGACCGTTCTCCTACCGGCCGTGCCTATATATTGGAGGCCCAGGCGGACGCAGTACACACATCTCACACACACGCCGCCTCTTTGCGCCCACTGTCGTTCCACCTCCTGTTGCTGCCGCCGGTGATCCCATCCCGTCTACCGCGTACACGGCCGACGGGAGAGCAGGCCTCCGAAACCCCGCCTCTCCAGATCCTGTACGGGAGAGGGGCGATTAGGTTTTTGGGGAGCGTCTACTACGCGACTGCTCGCTACTGCTGTACATCTACTTCGTCTACTACCGCGTCGCCTCGTCGTCAACATGGCCACAGAAGCCGATCGAGCTGCTGCCGCCGCCGCTGCTGCCACCGAGGCTGCTGCTGCTGCTGAGGCCGCCAACGCTGCTGCTGCCGCCGCCGCGGCCGCTGCCTCTGCTACGACTACTGCCAATTGGCCAACTGCAGGGTATAACACGTTTATCCCTGCCCTTGTTATTTCCATGTGTGCGATACTAGTAGTTTGCGTAGATGTGTCTACTGTCAATCTAGTATGCATGAATATGGTTAATTATCAGTATGTTTACGTCATGCTCGTGATTTATACTTGGATTAATTTAATCTGTAAATTGCCTAAATTCCTAACAATCCAAAAACCTAATATGTGTAGGCAATTTTCGATTCATGGTTTTGCTACTGCACTGAAACCGGACCCGTTTACGGGGACGTACTTTAAGCGTTGGCAGACCAAAACATTCTTATGGCTCACGGCTATGAACGTGTTCTGGGTCGTCGGTGTCACTCCCACGGAAACGATTACTCCTGATCAGGAGAAGGCGTTTAGGGATGCCACCGTCGTCTTTGTTGGATGCGTTCTAAGCGTGATCGGAGAGAAGTTTGTTGACGCATATTTACATGTGCGGGTTGCCAAGGACTTGTGGGAGGCGCTCGAATCCAAATTCGGCGCAACCGATGCTGGCAGCGAGATGTACAGTATAGAGCAGTTCCATGACTACAGAATGGTCGAAAACCGTTCTGTTGGCAGCTCATGAGATACAGTGCATCGCTAAGGAGCTTGAAATTCTCAAGTGCGTGTTACCGGGCAAGTATGTCGCGGGATGCATAATCGCCAAGCTGCCTAATTCCTGGAGGAGCTTTGCCACTACTCTGAAACATCAGAGGCGTGAATTCTCAGTAGAGGATGTCATCGGCCATCTGAGTGTTGAGCAGAATTCGAGGGCAAAGGACTCGCATGGAAAAGGGAATGAAGGGACTTCTGCGGCCAATATGGTACAGAAGAACTACAACTCCCACAAGAACAAGGCGAGGACTGGTGTCCAGCAGAATACCGACTTCAAGAAGAAGGCTAAGAAGACCTTCAAGAAGGATAAGAAGAAAGATGGCTGCTTCACTTGTGGTTCACTGGAACACTGGGCTGGGAAGTGCCCAAAGAAGTATGTGAAGCCAGGACAGGATTCCAAGGCTGTCAACATGATCGTGAGCAACAATGAGAATGGGGCATCTGGGTATGGTAATTTGTTTACTGTATTTTCAGTTTGTTAGTCTACTGATTGGTGGATTGACACAGGTGCAAACATTCATGTGTGTGCTGACATCTCATTGTTTTCTTCTTATCAGGTCACAAGGAACGGGTCCGTATTGATGGGGAACGGCGCAAGTGCTTCTGTACTTGGTGTTGGCACGGTCGATCTGAAGTTTACTTCGGGAAGGATCGTGCAGCTCAAGAACGTGCAGCATGTCCCCGCCATCAAGAAGAATCTCGTTAGTGGCTCCCTTCTATGTAGAGAAGGATTTAAGTTGGTTTTCGAGTCCAATAAAGTAGTTGTAACGAAATATGGACTGTTTGTTGGAAAAGGGTATGAGTGCGGAGGTCTGTTCCGCTTTTCCCTCGCTGATTTTTGTAATAAAGTCGTGAACAATATTCATTCGAGTGTTAATGAAACAGAAGTTTGGCATTCACGTCTTTGTCACGTTGGTTTCAGTTGCATGACTCGGTTAGCAAAACTAAATTTAATTCCAAGTTTCACTTTAGCCAAAGGTTCTAAGTGCCATTCATGTGTACAAGCAAAGCAACCTCGCAAGCCCCACAAGGCTGCGGAGGAGAGACACTTGGCGCCATTAGAACTCATACATTCTGATCTCTGTGAGATGAATGGTGTGTTGACTAAAGGTGGAAAGAGATACTTCATGACGTTAATAGATGATTCCACTAGGTTTTGCTATGTATATCTGTTAAACACTAAAGACGAGGCTCTACACTACTTTAAAATCTATAAGGCAGAAGTTGAGAATCAACTTGAAAAGAAAATTAAACGAATCCGGTCAGATCGTGGTGGAGAGTATTTCTCTAATGAGTTTGACTCTTTCTGTGCGGAACATGGCATTATTCACGAGAGGACGCCTCCCTATTCACCTCAGTCAAATGGGGTTGCCGAAAGGAAAAACCGTACTCTAACAGATTTGGTTAACGCCATGTTAGATACATCGGGTTTATCCAAGGCATGGTGGGGGGAGGCTATATTGACATCATGTCATGTCCTGAATAAAGTTCCGACGAAAGACAATGAGGTCACTCCCTATGAGCAATGGGAGAAGAGAAAAACAACACTCTCGTACTTACGTACTTGGGGCTGTTTGGCAAAAGTCAATGTGCCGATCCCCAAAAAGCGTAAACTTGGACCAAAGACCGTGGATTGCGTTAATTTGGGATACGCTAAGAATAGCGTTTGGCTATAGATTTCTAGTAGTGAAATCTGAGGTACCTGACGTGAAGGTCGGTACGATTTTGGAGTCTAAAGATGCTACATTCTTTGAGGATATTTTCCTATGAGAGATATGCAAAGCACTTCTAGACAGGAATCAGAGGAGACTCCTGAACCTGCCATTCCTATGGAATATTATGAACAAACACATGATGAGAATCCTGAGAAGGATGACGAGGAAACCCTTGGTAGGGGCAAGAGACAGAGGACTGCAAAGTCCTTTGGTGATGATTTCCTTGTGTACCTTGTGGATGATACTCCCACTTCTATTTCAGAAGCTTATGCATCTCCAGATGCTGACTACTGGAGAGAAGCGGTCCGTAGCGAGATGGATTCCATCATGGCTAATGGAACGTGGGAGATCACTGAACGTCCTTATGGCTGTAAACCATTAGGATGTAAGTGGGTGTTCAAAAAGAAGCTTAGGCCTGATGGTACGATTGAAAAGTACAAGGCTAGACTTGTGGCCAAGGGTTATTCCCAGAAAGAAGATGAAGATTTCTTTGACACTTATTCACCTGTGGCCAGACTGACCACCATTCGAGTATTACTCTCGTTGGCGGCCTCGCATGGTCTTCTCGTCCATCAGATGGATGTTAAGACGGCTTTCCTAAATGGAGTTAGACGAGGAAATCTATATGCAACAGCCAGATGGCTTTGTGTTAGATGGTCAAGAAGGAAAGGTGTGTAAATTACTGAAATCTTTATATGGGCTGAAACAAGCACCTAAGCAATGGCATGAGAAGTTCAATACAACTTTAACATCTGTTGGCTTTGTTGTTAATGAAGCTGACAAATGTGTATACTATCGCCATGGTGGGGGCGAAGGAGTTATTTTGTGTTTGTATGTTGATGACATACTGATATTTGGGACCAACCTCAAAGTAATCAATGAGGTTAAGTCATTTCTATCCCAGAACTTTGAGATGAAAGATCTTGGTGTGGCTGATGTTATCTTGAACATCAAGCTATTGAGAAACAATGAGGGTGGGATTACACTTCTGCAATCCCATTATGTTGAGAAGGTTTTGAATCGTTTTGGCTATTCGGACTGCAAAATTTCTCCAACACCATATGATCCTAGTGTGCGGATTCGAAAGTTCGAAGGCACAGCTAAGGATCAGCTGAGGTACTCTCAAGTAATTGGTTCACTCATGTATCTAGCGAGCGCTACGAGGCCTGACATCATGTTTGCTGTGTGCAAACTAAGCCGGTTTGTTTCCAATCCGGGTGAGGTGCATTGGCATGCTGTAGAAAGAATTATGCGCTATCTGAAAGGTACCGTGAACCATGGACTTCACTACAGTGGATATCCTTCGGTACTTGAAGGGTATTGTGATGCGAATTGGATCTCTGATGCTGATGAGATGAAAGCCACAACGGGGTATGTGTTTACCCTTGGAGGTGGTGCTGTTTCCTGGAAGTCTTGCAAGCAAACGATCTTAACGAGATCGACAATGGAAGCAGAATTAACAGCATTAGACACGTCTAGTGTCGAAGCAGGATGGCTTCGAGATCTTTTGATGGACTTGCCTGTGGTTGAAAAGCCAGTACCGGCTATCCTTATGAACTGTGACAATCAAACAGTAATTGTCAAGGTGAAGAGTTCAAAGGACAATGCACAGTCCACAAAGCACATAAAAATGAGATTAAAAGCTGTCAGACATTTAAGAAACTCCGGAGTGATAGCGGTGGATTATATCCAGTCGGCTAAGAATCTGGCAGATCCCTTTACTAAAGGGCTATCACGTGTTGTGATAGAAAGTGCATCGAGGGAGATGGGTATGAGACCCACATGAGTTGCCATGGCAGTAACCCAACCTATGTGATCGGAGATCCCGTGAAGTGGGACCTGGGAAAACAAGCTAGTGGTTAACTGAGGAGAGTAATTTTTACTAACCCACTCCACTGGAGATGCAGTACTCTCAAAAACTGTATGGCAGGTTGACTTTTGTCTTAATGTGTTCCAAGGCTTATATAAGCAAGATGCTATCCTACAGAGCGATCTTTGGAGGAACACACCTATATGATCCTGACTACTGGTCACAGTCTATGAGATTGGGTGATCTCTAATAAGTTCATGAATAGGCCAGGAGTATGACTAATATGCTCCACCCGAGGGGTCAGCCTTCGGCAGCCTAGTACTGGCAAGACATTTAGTGAAACTATTTTACGCCAAACTGACAATTCAAGGCATAGTCCATTGTTCAGTTGTGATATAGTGTAGCTACTTGTTCTAGGTGGATGTTCAACCTTAACGGGTCTCCACTGAAAATGCCGGTATATAAAAACAGTGAATGGAACAGAGGACAACACCATGGGTCTTCGGGATCTGGTGGGGGATTGCTGAAATTCGAATGGGCTAGAAGGCCCATTAGGCAATTTCCATTTAATCCCTAAGGCCCATGCTGCCATAGCAAATGGTGGGAGTTTAGTCCCACATTGCTAGTTGGGAGAGTTTTGCACCAGTTTATAAGGTGAGCTCTCTCCCCACTAGTGTGAGTTGGTATGAAGAGAGAGGAGTAGTGGAGGTGTTCCACACGCGCGCTCCTCCTCCTCCGCCGCCCGCCTCGCCACGCCTCGCCTCGCCTCGTCACGACACGTCACGACGCGCCGCGGGTTGCGGGAATGAGCCGAGCCGATGCCTTTATTTTGGCAGTCGGAAACGGGGAGTCAACAGACACGGCAATAATATGAGACGTCATAATTATTGTTGTCTAAATGCGTCACATTTATATTGGTAACAGCCGTATTGATCGCGTGTGATAAACTGCGCGCAGTAAAACGCCGCCTTTATCACGTGGTAACGGCTGTAGTAAACGCCAATTAAATTGACCGTTCTCCTACCCGGCCGTGCCTATATATTGGAGGCCCAGGCGGACGCAGTACACACATCTCACACACACGCCGCCTCTTTGCGCCCACTGTCGTTCCACCTCCTGTTGCTGCCGCCGGTGATCCCATCCCGTCTACCGCGTACACGGCCGACGGGAGAGCAGGCCTCCGAAACCCCGCCTCTCCAGATCCTGTACGGGAGAGGGGCGATTAGGTTTTTGGGGAGCGTCTACTACGCGACTGCTCGCTACTGATGTACATCTACTTCGTCTACTACCGCGTCGCCCTCGTCGTCAACATGGCCACAGAAGCCGATCGAGCTGCTGCCGCCGCCGCTGCTGCCACCGAGGCTGCTGCTGCTGCTGAGGCCGCCAACGCTGCTGCTGCCGCCGCGGCCGCTGCCTCTGCTACGACTACTGCCAATTGGCCAACTGCAGGGTATAACACGTTTATCCCTGCCCTTGTTATTTCCATGTGTGCGATACTAGTAGTTTGCGTAGATGTGTCTACTGTCAATCTAGTATGCATGAATATGGTTAATTATCAGTATGTTTACGTCATGCTCGTGATTTATACTTGGATTAATTTAATCTGTAAATTGCCTAAATTCCTAACAATCCAAAAACCTAATATGTGTAGGCAATTTTCGATTCATGGTTTTGCTACTGCACTGAAACCGGACCCGTTTACGGGACGTACTTTAAGCGTTGGCAGACCAAAACATTCTTATGGCTCACGGCTATGAACGTGTTCTGGGTCGTCGGTGTCACTCCCACGGAAACGATTACTCCTGATCAGGAGAAGGCGTTTAGGGATGCCACCGTCGTCTTTGTTGGATGCGTTCTAAGCGTGATCGGAGAGAAGTTTGTTGACGCATATTTACATGTGCGGGTTGCCAAGGACTTGTGGGAGGCGCTCGAATCCAAATTCGGCGCAACCGATGCTGGCAGCGAGATGTACAGTATAGAGCAGTTCCATGACTACAGAATGGTCGAAAACCGTTCTGTTTTGGAGCAGGCTCATGAGATACAGTGCATCGCTAAGGAGCTTGAAATTCTCAAGTGCGTGTTACCGGGCAAGTATGTCGCGGGATGCATAATCGCCAAGCTGCCTAATTCCTGGAGGAGCTTTGCCACTACTCTGAAACATCAGAGGCGTGAATTCTCAGTAGAGGATGTCATCGGCCATCTGAGTGTTGAGCAGAATTCGAGGGCAAAGGACTCGCATGGAAAAGGGAATGAAGGGACTTCTGCGGCCAATATGGTACAGAAGAACAAACTCCCACAAGAACAAGGCGAGGACTGGGTGTCCAGCAGAATACCGACTTCAAGAAGAAGGCTAAGAAGACCTTCAAGAAGGATAAGAAGAAAGATGGCTGCTTCACTTGTGTTCACTGGAACACTGGGCTGGGAAGTGCCCAAAGAAGTATGAAGCCAGGACAGGATTCCAAGGCTGTCAACATGATCGTGAGCAACAATGAGAATGGGGCATCTGGGTATGGTAATTTGTTTACTGTATTTCAGTTTGTCAGTCTACTGATTGGTGGATTGACACAGGTGCAAACATTCATGTGTGTGCTGACATCTCATTGTTTTCTTCTTATCAGGTCACAAGGAACGGGTCCGTATTGATGGGGAACGGCGCAAGTGCTTCTGTACTTGGTGTTGGCACGGTCGATCTGAAGTTTACTTCGGGAAGGATCGTGCAGCTCAAGAACGTGCAGCATGTCCCCGCCATCAAGAAGAATCTCGTTAGTGGCTCCCTTCTATGTAGAGAAGGATTTAAGTTGGTTTTCGAGTCCAATAAAGTAGTTGTAACGAAATATGGACTGTTTGTTGGAAAAGGGTATGAGTGCGGAGGTCTGTTCCGCTTTTCCCTCGCTGATTTTTGTAATAAAGTCATGAACAATATTCATTCGAGTTTAATGAAACAGAAGTTTGGCATTCACGTCTTTGTCACGTTGGTTTCAGTTGCATGACTCGGTTAGCAAAACTAAATTTAATTCCAAGTTTCACTTTAGCCAAAGGTTCTAAGTGCCATTCATGTGTACAAAGCAAAGCAACCTCGCAAGCCCCACAAGGCTGCGGAGGAGAGACACTTGGCGCCATTAGAACTCATACATTCTGATCTCTGTGAGATGAATGGTGTGTTGACTAAAGGTGGAAAGAGATACTTCATGACGTTAATAGATGATTCCACTAGGTTTTGCTATGTATATCTGTTAAACACTAAAGACGAGGCTCTACACTACTTTAAAATCTATAAGGCAGAAGTTGAGAATCAACTTGAAAAGAAAATTAAACGAATCCGGTCAGATCGTGGTGGAGAGTATTTCTCTAATGAGTTTGACTCTTTCTGTGCGGAACATGGCATTATTCACGAGAGGACGCCTCCCTATTCACCTCAGTCAAATGGGGTTGCCGAAAGGAAAAACCGTACTCTAACAGATTTGGTTAACGCCATGTTAGATACATCGGGTTTATCCAAGGCATGGTGGGGGGAGGCTATATTGACATCATGTCATGTCCTGAATAAAGTTCCGACGAAAGACAATGAGGTCACTCCCTATGAGCAATGGGAGAAGAGAAAAACAACACTCTCGTACTTACGTACTTGGGGCTGTTTGGCAAAAGTCAATGTGCCGATCCCCAAAAAGCGTAAACTTGGACCAAAGACCGTGGATTGCGTTAATTTGGGATACGCTAAGAATAGCGTTGGCTATAGATTTCTAGTAGTGAAATCTGAGGTACCTGACGTGAAGGTCGGTACGATTTTGGAGTCTAAAGATGCTACATTCTTTGAGGATATTTTTCCTATGAGAGATATGCAAAGCACTTCTAGACAGGAATCAGAGGAGACTCCTGAACCTGCCATTCCTATGGAATATTATGAACAAACACATGATGAGAATCCTGAGAAGGATGACGAGGAAACCCTTGGTAGGGGCAAGAGACAGAGGACTGCAAAGTCCTTTGGTGATGATTTCCTTGTGTACCTTGTGGATGATACTCCCACTTCTATTTCAGAAGCTTATGCATCTCCAGATGCTGACTACTGGAGAGAAGCGGTCCGTAGCGAGATGGATTCCATCATGGCTAATGGAACGTGGGAGATCACTGAACGTCCTTATGGCTGTAAACCATTAGGATGTAAGTGGGTGTTCAAAAAGAAGCTTAGGCCTGATGGTACGATTGAAAAGTACAAGGCTAGACTTGTGGCCAAGGGTTATTCCCAGAAAGAAGATGAAGATTTCTTTGACACTTATTCACCTGTGGCCAGACTGACCACCATTCGAGTATTACTCTCGTTGGCGGCCTCGCATGGTCTTCTCGTCCATCAGATGGATGTTAAGACGGCTTTCCTAAATGGAGAGTTAGACGAGGAAATCTATATGCAACAGCCAGATGGCTTTGTGTTAGATGGTCAAGAAGGAAAGGTGTGTAAATTACTGAAATCTTTATATGGGCTGAAACAAGCACCTAAGCAATGGCATGAGAAGTTCAATACAACTTTAACATCTGTTGGCTTTGTTGTTAATGAAGCTGACAAATGTGTATACTATCGCCATGGTGGGGGCGAAGGAGTTATTTTGTGTTTGTATGTTGATGACATACTGATATTTGGGACCAACCTCAAAGTAATCAATGAGGTTAAGTCATTTCTATCCCAGAACTTTGAGATGAAAGATCTTGGTGTGGCTGATGTTATCTTGAACATCAAGCTATTGAGAAACAATGAGGGTGGGATTACACTTCTGCAATCCCATTATGTTGAGAAGGTTTTGAGTCGTTTTGGCTATTCGGACTGCAAAATTTCTCCAACACCATATGATCCTAGTGTGCGGATTCGAAAGTTCGAAGGCACAGCTAAGGATCAGCTGAGGTACTCTCAAGTAATTGGTTCACTCATGTATCTAGCGAGCGCTACGAGGCCTGACATCATGTTTGCTGTGTGCAAACTAAGCCGGTTTGTTTCCACCGGGTGAGGTGCATTGGCATGCTGTAGAAAGAATTATGCGCTATCTGAAAGGTACCGTGAACCATGGACTTCACTACAGTGGATATCCTTCGGTACTTGAAGGTATTGTGATGCGAATTGGATCTCTGATGCTGATGAGATGAAAGCCACAACGGGGTATGTGTTTACCCTTGGAGGTGGTGCTGTTTCCTGGAAGTCTTGCAAGCAAACGATCTTAACGAGATCGACAATGGAAGCAGAATTAACAGCATTAGACACGTCTAGTGTCGAAGCAGGATGGCTTCGAGATCTTTTGATGGACTTGCCTGTGGTTGAAAAGCCAGTACCGGCTATCCTTATGAACTGTGACAATCAAACAGTAATTGTCAAGGTGAAGAGTTCAAAGGACAATGCACAGTCCACAAAGCACATAAAAATGAGATTAAAAGCTGTCAGACATTTAAGAAACTCCGGAGTGATAGCGGTGGATTATATCCAGTCGGCTAAGAATCTGGCAGATCCCTTTACTAAAGGGCTATCACGTGTTGTGATAGAAAGTGCATCGAGGGAGATGGGTATGAGACCCACATGAGTTGCCATGGCAGTAACCCAACCTATGTGATCGGAGATCCCGTGAAGTGGGACCTGGGAAAACAAGCTAGTGGTTAACTGAGGAGAGTAATTTTTACTAACCCACTCCACTGGAGATGCAGTACTCTCAAAAACTGTATGGCAGGTTGACTTTTGTCTTAATGTGTTCCAAGGCTTATATAAGCAAGATGCTATCCTACAGAGCGATCTTTGGAGGAACACACCTATATGATCCTGACTGCTGGTCACAGTCTATGAGATTGGGTGATCTCTAATAAGTTCATGAATAGGCCAGGAGTATGACTAATATGCTCCACCCGAGGGGTCAGCCTTCGGCAGCCTAGTACTGGCAAGACATTTAGTGAAACTATTTTACGCCAAACTGACAATTCAAGGCATAGTCCATTGTTCAGTTGTGATATAGTGTAGCTACTTGTTCTAGGTGGATGTTCAACCTTAACGGGTCTCCACTGAAAATGCCGGTATATAAAAACAGTGAATGGAACAGAGGACAACACCATGGGTCTTCGGGATCTGGTGGGGGATTGCTGAAATTCGAATGGGCTAGAAGGCCCATTAGGCAATTTCCATTTAATCCCTAAGGCCCATGCTGCCATAGCAAATGGTGGGAGTTTAGTCCCACATTGCTAGTTGGGAGAGTTTTGCACCAGTTTATAAGGTGAGCTCTCTCCCCACTAGTGTGAGTTGGTATGAAGAGAGAGGAGTAGTGGAGGTGTTCCACACGCGCGCTCCTCCTCCTCCGCCGCCCGCCTCGCCACGCCTCGCCTCGCCTCGTCACGACACGACGCGCCGCGGGTTGCGGGAATGAGCCGAGCCGATGCCTTTATTTTGGCAGTCGGAAACGGGGAGTCAACAGACACGGCAATAATATGAGACGTCATAATTATTGTTGTCTAAATGCGTCACATTTATATTGGTAACAGCCGTATTGATCGCGTGTGATAACTGCGCGCAGTAAAACGCCGCCTTTATCACGTGGTAACGGCTGTAGTAAACGCCAATTAAATTGACCGTTCTCCTACCCGGCCGTGCCTATATATTGGAGGCCCAGGCGGACGCAGTACACACATCTCACACACACACGCCGCCTCTTTGCGCCCACTGTCGTTCCACCTCCTGTTGCTGCCGCCGGTGATCCCATCCCGTCTACCGCGTACACGGCCGACGGGAGAGCAGGCCTCCGAAACCCCGCCTCTCCAGATCCTGTACGGAGAGGGGCGATTAGGTTTTTGGGGAGCGTCTACTACGCGACTGCTCGCTACTGCTGTACATCTACTTCGTCTACTACCGCGTCGCCCTCGTCGTCAACATGGCCACAGAAGCCGATCGAGCTGCTGCCGCCGCCGCTGCTGCCACCGAGGCTGCTGCTGCTGCTGAGGCCGCCAACGCTGCTGCTGCCGCCGCCGCGGCCGCTGCCTCTGCTACGACTACTGCCAATTGGCCAACTGCAGGGTATAACACGTTTATCCCTGCCCTTGTTATTTCCATGTGTGCGATACTAGTAGTTTGCGTAGATGTGTCTACTGTCAATCTAGTATGCATGAATATGGTTAATTATCAGTATGTTTACGTCATGCTCGTGATTTATACTTGGATTAATTTAATCTGTAAATTGCCTAAATTCCTAACACTAAACATGCATATGAGAAAAAGCACCTCATCGGGTGCTTCCCGCAGCTTTGCCCTTAAATCCCGAACCGGTATATCTTCGTGCCCATTTCGTTTCGGAAAATTACACGCAAACTGCCACAGCTCGAACCAACTCATTTCTCGTCTGGCTTTTCCTTTTGTCGTTTTTTGCTTTAGCTCGCGTACGGACCGTGGGTTTGCATGGTGCTGCCTGCTCCTTTGCCACCGTTGCGTGCTTGTGATGCATATATGCAGGGAATAGAAAATGAGAGAATTTCTTATTTGATATTCTCTTAAAATCATGTTCCTTATTTGACACTGGAGAATATTTTCTTCCCTATATGACCTATAGTCTTAATTTCTTTCCCTATACGACGCTCTAGTGCATTTTATACATGTAAAAAGACCTTTTTACCCCTTAGATAATGTGACCAGAAATATACATGTATAAGATAATACCCGTGCCAAAAAAAATATGTTAATGGGTTAGACAGCATTGAGGCAATTAACTAATATGTTTTGTTAGTACTAGAAGCAGCTATGGATGATCGAGTTCATAATGACGCCACGACGACTAACGCCGCTTATCGCTCGGTCAATCGAGCGAAGCAACACCGCCGACATCCTAAGTAAAACCCGCTGGCTGACATAGTGACATGCAGAGCACACACATTGACAGTGCCGACCACCATAATATATTTGTGCTAATTTGACATGGCCATGTGGAGGAGAGATGAGGAGAGAGAAGCAAAGCGGGCTACTATAAGCTGAGGAGCACGAAAAAAATTTAATTCCAGAGTACCCCAAACTCCAAAGTACCGAGGTACTCAACCACCATAAAAGCGCTCGATGTAGCTCATTTAATCTTTTGCGATAGCCAAACTTGGCAAAAAGAAAAGGACAGATAGCCAAACTCGATGTTCACTGCTGAAGCTTGTTCGGCTTCCATCGCAGAATGGCCGATGTCACAAGACAAATAATCCAGTTTGATTACGTGTCATTGCACCCTCTACATGGCAAGTTCAAGGACACCTCGTGACGAAACTAAGCATCCAAGGAAGCGATGGTCTTCTCTTCTTCCTTGGCTTTTCTATCCACAACCTTCTCTTCTTTTCTAAAACGAGAGGTATGCGATAATTAAAAAGATTAGAAGCTAACTAATATTTTAGCTAAAATATTTATATGTTGAAAATATGGGTTATCACAAATTTGTTGGGCACATTTATTGTTTTGTGCATACTTGTGGGTACAATATTGACATGGGTAAAATGGTCTTTTCACGTGTACAAAATACACTACAGTGTCATATAGGGGAAAAAATTAAGACTAGAGGTCATATAGGTAAAAAAAAAAATCTTCAGTGTCAAATAAGGAATATGATTTTAAGAGAGTGTCAAATAAGGAAATTCTCTCATAAAAAATTGGCTAGATGCTTGTGATGCTACTACTATATGTGACAACAATGCTTCTCTACATGTGACGACAATATATTGATTTTTTAGTTATTATATAATAATCTGTATGCTATTTATTACACGTATATAAGAAAAAGACTCTAGGGATATTTCAGACAATTCGCTACTTTACAGCAGACAGCTAGCTAATTTTCCAAAGCGTGAAACTCA
Organism: Alopecurus myosuroides; assembly: GCA_028641055.1. NCBI lineage: Eukaryota > Viridiplantae > Streptophyta > Magnoliopsida > Poales > Poaceae > Alopecurus > Alopecurus myosuroides. Next base: position 1,592 of record JAPCYS010000794.1, on the reverse strand, counting down.
AAACAGCAGCTTTCTCCATACAACAGCTTTCCCTGGCTAGCAACACAGCCAGCCGCAACCGGCCCAAATAAAAAGGCCCTGAATCGATTGATTTTTTTCATCCCATCCGGCTCTGTAGACTATATACCTAGCGGGCAGTTGAGTAGGCTGGACATTGTTTATTTGGATGTTTCACTTCACCCCTAGCGGTAGTATGATAGAAGGTAATTTCAGATTAAAGCAATCTGCTGCATATCATGGACGCGTAGCCCTATTAAAACCCTATGGCCCCTTTACTATCCCGAGTACGAATTTTGATTAGCGGGCAGTTTGCACATCGCTTCTTTTGTAGAAGTGTCTCTTCTAGGAATTTTGGTATACATGCATGGGCCTTGAAGAAATCCTAGTCCTAGGAATTAGAAGTAGTGCATGACATCCCCTGACTGTTTAGGTTTGATGTTGCCCTGTTTATAAATAATACTCCCTCCGATCCGATATATGTGTCAGAGAGGGTTAGACAAACTTTTGCCAATAACAGTGTAATGCAAAGAATTGGTTGTTTTAGGTAACTGTTTTAATCAATGAACAAAGAGGTGTTGTTGTGTAAGAAAAATTCTTCCTTTTACATCAAAAAAAACATGATATGATTTTTTTAACATAAAGCTTGACTAACAAAATTAAAGTGAATTGTAGAGAAAAGGAACCAAATTCGGGTGAACTCGGAATAATAGTAAAACAAAAATGCTGGTGACCAAAAAATAATAGCGAACCAAAAATAAGAGTGAAAAAAAAATTGCAGTGGACCAAAATGCTAGTGAACTGAAATAATATTTTGAACATAAAAGGAAACAAGACTCAACCAAACAAAATAATAGTGAACGAAAAATGGCGGTGAACAGAAAATAATAGTGAACCGAAAATACCACTGAACAAAAAATTACAGTGAACAGAAAAAAAACTAAAATTCTAATGAAACGAGAACATGATATGAACAAACATACTGATAAACAAAAACTAATAGTGAACCACAAATTACAGTGAAGAAAAAAAATTGGGTGAACCAAAAAATAATAGTAAAAAAAAGTACCGGTGAATAGAAAAAAATCTTTTAGATTTTCAAGTATGAAAAATGTTCATATTTAAAAAAAATTAAATTTAAAATGGTGATCAAATTTTGAATCAGAACAATTTTTGAAAATGGCAAACAATTTTTTTTTTTTGGAAAAGTGAACAATTTTTCGAAATTAACAAAATCTTAAACGAATTCAAAACATGAACAAATTTTACAAATGAAAAATTATCAAATTGGAACTTTTTTTATTTGAACTATTTTTAAATTTGGACATTTTTTATCCGAACAATTTCCGAATTTGAACATTTCAAAGTTTGAACAGTTTTCAATTTGAACAATTTTAAAAAATGGGTGAACAAAAAATAATAGTGAACAGAGAATACGGATACACCAAAAATAATGGTGAAATAGAAAAATTTGTGAACCAAAATTTTCGGTGCACCAAAAAATTCAGATTAACCAAAAAAAAAAGTGAAAACAAAATTTTCGGTGAACCAAAATGGTTCTAACTTATAAAAATGATTCCAAACTAAAAATGGTT
>JAPCYS010002699.1:0-23374 GCA_028641055.1 Alopecurus myosuroides | reverse complement strand
TGGATTAAAGATGAATCAAGTTATTGTGTCAATAATCCTATTACTAGGCAAGTTGTTAATCATTGGGTGTGAGATTGAATCATTAGGTTTAAGTTGTCCTGAGTACTTGTTAGCCAGTACTTTCACCAAGTTAACCATAACCGCGGAAAACACGGCTTCTCGAGAAGATTTATCCCTGCAGGGTTGCACCAATTTGGCCGTACACGTATGAATAACCCGCCAGATGGGATGCCTCCCACCAAGCGGGGTACTCAACACAACTCAACTCTTCTTCGCATCAAGCCCAAAGCACCTTGGGCGCACGGCTAATCAAGCCCAGAAGAAAATGGACCCTCATAGCACTCTAAGAACGTGTCCCCCTATATGCCGACTACGAAAGTTCCACCCTGCGCTGGGCTCGCAAAAACATGCATGCGGCAAATGGAAAACACGAACTAAATGAGGCAATTTGGACGAGATGCGAATCGAATCAAATTGAGGGGGGCGCCCATACTCGCTTCCCACATGCGGGTAGTGCGCTCATCATGGATCAGTAGACAAGACCCTTTTCCTATTAGGGACACTAGCAGGCCTCAAAACCACACAGGGCCTCCTGCCGGTGCCTTATCATCAAATTATTATTTAACAATAACATTAGCATGATTGATTGATTAAACATCGAGCCCCCAGAACATAACAAAAATAGTAACAGAAAGTAACGGGTAACAGACTCGAGCAAAACAACCTAAGCCTGCTAGTAAGACACTGGCTCAAACAATAGGGTTGTAGGAGTGGAGGTGAGGCAATATCAGGGTTAAGGGATTCATGTGATAGGTTCGTAACAGAAACAACTACTACTATGGCTTAGCAGAAATAGACAACGGAAAGTATCGGTAACCAATGTTGAAAGGAACACAATGGTTCATGTGAGTGATAACTTGCCTGCAAACTCAGCAGCCGGGTACTGAGCTAGATCCTCAGAAGGGGTGCTGTAAAGATCGTCTGTCTCAACGTCGTCGTCTATTCGAGAAGAAGCAAACAAACAAGACAGAAATATAAACAATCAATATCATGGCATAGTGCACAATCATGGGATGATGCATGTCAATTAAATAGATGCATCAAAATAAACTAAGTGACATGGTAACACAATTTAAATGGACCCATATGCAATGAGATTGCATATGGAAAAGGTCCATGAATTAAGTGGAAACAAATGATCTACAAATTATTACCATGTGAAAGTTTGCTTAGCATGATGCATGCATGATGATAACAACAAAATAACAACAATAGATGCAAGTGAAAAAGGAATTTAACAAGTTTGGAAATCATTTATTAAGTTTGGAAATTTTGGGTTACTTAAACATGTCACACAAGCATTTGTTGTTTTGATCAATTTAAAGTGTTCAAAACAAATAACAAAATTCATATTTGAAAAGAATACCAAATTTTAGTTGGATTACATGTTTCAAATATTGAAATAGGAGTTAGGATGAATTTATTATGACTTAAACAATATTAAACAAGTTTTAAATGAATTTAAAACAAGTGTGAATTTTATTTGAATTTTATTTGTTCAAAACATAAATTCAAACTCACATTTGAAAAGTTCATACTTTTCTAGTTTGAAAACATATTTTGCATGTTCAAAAATAATTTAATTTGAGCAAGTTATGATTTTATCAAATTTAAGTGATTTAAACAAGGTTTAAATTATTTAGGCAATTTAAATTATTCAAATCATGAAACAAAATTTATATTTGAAAAGGTTATTTGAAATAGCATGGAAAACATATTTTATTTGCATTTATTGGATTAAGAATGAAATAGTTATGGATTTTAGCAAATTGCAATTGAATTATTTGAATTCAAATTTGAATTGCATTTTGAAAATTCAAAACAGGAAACAAATGCTACCATTAGATAGAGAATTAAATTTAGACCAGCACACATATTTTATTTTTATTAATTGGAGTTATAAAATAAAAGTTATTATCAAAATACTTTCAGGGGCCAATCTGTAAAAAGAAAGGACCTAGGTTTAAAACAGAAACTTTGGAAAATGTTTTCTACCGCACAGAAACGTACCTAGGGCACTACCAGATGGGCCCTGGGCCTGCGCATGCTTGCGTGGCACGTGAGTGGCTGACAGGGGGCCCTCCCTGTCAGCGTTGCGGGCAAAAAAGTTGGGATTTTTATCCCGCGAGCCAGGGGCTCGAACCCTGGACCTCGCCCTTGCGCGCACTGCCTGCTACCGCTGCGCTACGAAGCGTTTGTTGTCAGTAGTACACGCGCGGACAGGATATGGTGTAACGCGTGGATCTGAAGTTAACTGACGAAAACATTCGACTGAATCTTCGTCAGAGAGCTACCGGCGGCGATCAACGTGGCCGTGCTGCGCCGTGGTTGTGCCCGTGGGTGGATGCGATGATGACGTGCACGGTGAGTGCGCACAGAGAGGAAGGAGGAGGGAGACCACGGCTGCTCACCGCGGATGGAGTCGCTGCAGAGGCTCGATGGCGACAGTGGTCGGAGAGGTCCACGACGACGGCGGCGATCCAGACGGTGGCGTGCTCAGCGGGGATGTCCAGACGGTCGAGGGGAGCACGGAGTTTCGATCCCCGTGGTCAGATCACGACGAGGGGCACAGCAGCGACGACGGCGAGCAGAGATTCAGAGATGGCGCCACGGTGGCCGGAGACGTCGAGGACCGCGGCGTCGATCCAGAGGTTCACAGCGGCTGATTCGGTGTCGTCGAGGTAGAGGAAGGAGAGGTGGACGCGTTCCCGTAGCTAGGTGGGTGAAAGGAGCGACGAGGAGGCGGTGAGCTTCATGGATTCAGAGCGGAGGAGCTCCGGTGAGTGGCAGAGGGAGGTGATGGCGGCGAGAGAGAGAAAATTGGCGGCGGTGTCGAGGGGAGAGGGGAAGGTTAGGTCTAGGGTGGCGCCAGGGGGGTCTAGGGGGTCTTTATAGGGTGCTAGGCGAGCTCCTGGCCGTCGGCGCGCGCCACTGCCGCCGTGGCATGCGCGGATGCGCGGCCGTACTTGAAACAGACGACGGAGGCGTTGCTGCGAAGCGTTTTCGGGCCGATGCGGTGCGGTAAGTTGCGGGCTGGGCCGGTTAGTTAGCTGCCGCGCGCTTTTTTTTTGAATTTTATTTCTCCTGTTTTTTTTTGCAGCAAAGAAAATGGAATCAAATGATAGGTTTTGGAGTTGATAAAAATTTGGAAAAAAATTCATGTGAGTGTGTTAGGTCAACATCTACCAATGCCAACCTTGGTTTTTGAAAAATTCAAATTTATTTGCTGTTTTTGTAATGGCTTGCAGTTGGATGAATTTTGGTTAATACTTGGTTATTTAAAAACAAGATTTTTAATTATGGTAATCCAATGAGTTTAATTGGAAACAAATGAGTACATTTGTTTTGTAATTTCATAATTTCAAAAAAAATGGGTACTGTTTGAAAGTTTTTGGTTTGAATTTGAATAAGTTGATAATTAATTGATTAATATTGGAAACAAAGTTTTTATTAGGGTGACCCCTAATGATTAAATAGAACAAATGTGATTAGAATTTGTTTGGTATTTTTATAATTTCCAAATGAGGTGCTGTTTGAAGATGCTTTGAATTTGAAAGCAATTTGGAATTACTTAATTGAAATAAAAGCACCATTTTATTAGTTGATTCATTATGGAATGATTGGAAATAAAATGAGACTTTGGATTGCAATTTTGATTTGAGAAATATTGTAACATGACAAGTATGAAACACATCATTTGAATTTGTTTGAAATTCAATTATGAAAACAGAATAAAAACAGAAGCAAAACAAATAGTAACAAATGCAAACAAGGAAATAAACATGATGACATGATGCAATACTTTGATTAAACAGGAAATCAAACATTCTAGGGGTATTTTCATACTTGGGATGTTACAAAACGCCCCCCTTGAAGGAATCGCGCCCCGAGATTCCTTACTGAGAAGAGAAAAGGTCCGGATACTTCTTTCGAAGATCCTCTTCGGTCACCCATGTTGCCTCTTTATCGGAATGATGCGACCACTGCACTTTCAAGAACTTGGTGCTCTTGTTGCGAGTCTTACGCTCGGTCTCATCGAGAATACGAACATGGTGCTCCTCATAAGATAGATCATCTTGCGGTTCAATGGAATCATGATCAACTGCACGATCTGGATCTTTGAAACACTTCTTGAGCTGTGACATGTGGAACACATCGTGCACCTTGGATAGCTTTTCTGGAAGTTCAAGACGATAGGCATTTTCTGCCCGCCTTGAGAGAATGTTGAAAGGACCAATGTATCTTGGTGCAAGCTTTCCTTTCACACCAAAACGATGAGTGCCTCTGAGGGGAGTTACACGGAGATATGCCTTGTCACCAGGTGCATAGACCATATCCCTGTGCTCGCTGTCATAGTAGCTTTTCTGAAGAGACTGAGCAATCTTGAGATTGTCACGAATGATACGAACTTTCTCCTCGGCTTCCTTAACAATGTCAGGGCCTAAGAGTGAACGTTCACCAGCTCCAGACCAATTGATTGGACTCCTGCATCTGCGGCCATAGAGTGCTTCAAATGGTGCCATGCCTAGGCTTGCCTGGTAGCTGTTGTTGTAGGAGAATTCAGCATATGGAAGGCAATCCTCCCATTTTATGCCAAAGGAGAGACCACATGCTCTGAGCATATCCTCGAGAATCTGATTGACTCTTTCGACTTGCCCCTGAGACTGAGGGTGATAAGCTGTGCTGAACAGAAGTTTGGTGCCCAATGCTTCTTGAAAACTCTTCCAGAAATGAGAAGTGAATATGCTTCCACGGTCTGAGCTTATTTCCAATGGAACACCATGAAGAGGAACAATCTTTGTTGTGTAGAGCTCTGCTAACTGACTAGCTGAGATAGTTTCTTTGACAGCAAAGAAGTGAGCTACCTTAGTGAGACGATCAATAACAACGAAGATTGCATCGTTGCCCTTCTTGGACTTTGAAAAACCAGTGACGAAGTCCATTTCAATCATGTCCCACTTGCACACAGGAATTTTCAGAGGTTGGAGTAGACCGGCTGTTTTCTGATGGACTGCCTTAACACGTTGACAAACGTCGCATTCAGAAACATATTGAGCAATTTCACGTTTCATGCCAGGCCACCAATACAGAGTCTTAAGATCCTGGTACATCTTTGTACTTCCAGGGTGGATGGAGAGAGGAGTTTCATGAGCCTCCTTGAGAATGATATCTTTGAGACTTTGAATCCGAGGAACTGCAATGCGTCCTTCGAAGAACACAGTTCCCTTGTCATCAATTGAGAAGGACTTGAATTTATCATTGCCCTCTTTGATGTGCTCTACAATCTTCTTGATTTCAGTATCACGAAGTTGTTCAGAACGAATCTTGTCCTCGAGAGTTGGACTGGCTGTCAAGCTAGCAAGGTAACCTTGAGGAACAAGACCAAGGTTCAGCTTCTGGAATTCTTCATGAAGTGGAGGTTGGCTTTCCATGATCATGAGATTATTGCAATATGACTTGCGACTGAGAGCATCGGCCATAACATTAGCCTTGCCTGGAGTGTAAGAAATGGTGAGATCAAAGTCTTTAATCTTTTCAATCCATCTCCTTTGCCTGAGGTTTAGATCTGGTTGAGTGAAGATGTATTTCAGACTCTTATGATCGGAAAAGATTTCAGTTTTGTTACCCAACAAGTATTGTCTCCATTTCGTGAGGGCAAACACAACTGTTGCAAGTTCAAGATCATGTGTGGGATAGTTTTGCTCATGTGCATTCAACTGACGTGAAGCATAAGCCACAACTTGACGTTCTTGCATAAGAACTGCACCTAGACCTTGGAGAGATGCATCACAGAATATCTGGAAAGGTTTGGTAGTATCTGGGCCAACCCGAACTGGAGTAGAAGTGAGTTTAGTCTTGAGGAGATTGAAACTTTCGTCACATTGTGGAGTCCAAACGAACTTCTTGTCCTTCTTTGTGAGATCAGTGAGAGGTTTGGCAATTTTGGAGAAGTTTTGGACGAAACGACGGCAATAGCTAGCCAAGCCAAGAAAGCTTCTTACTTGCTTTACCGTCTTAGGAGGTTTCCAATCAACAATTGCCTTAACCTTTTCTGGGTCAATGGCTATGCCTTTGGCAGAGATGATATGACCAAGGTAAGCAACTTCTGGAATCCAGAACTCACATTTGGAGAACTTGGCATATAGACGATGCTCGCGAAGTTTCATGAGAGTGAGACGAAGGTGTTCTCCATGCTCTTCCTCGGATTTTGAGTAGACTAGAATGTCATCAAGATATACCACAACGAACTTGTCGAGGTATTCATGGAAGAATGAATTCATGAGTCTTGAGAATGTCGCCGGTGCATTGGTTAGACCAAAGGACATGACGGTGTATTCATATAGACCGTACCGAGTGGTGAAAGCTGTTTTTGGAATATCTTCCTTTCTGATCTTTATCTGATGGTAACCCATCCTCAAGTCCAACTTTGAGAATATTGAGGCTCCAGCAAGCTGATCAAAAAGATCATCGATACGAGGAATTGGATACTTGTTTTTGATGGTTTTCTCGTTGAGAGGACGATAGTCAACCACGAGTCTCTTTGTTTGATCCTTCTTGGCAACGAACAGAGTTGGGCAACCCCAAGCGGAGGAACTAGGCTGAATGTAACCTTTCTCCATGTACATATCGATTTGCTCCTTCAACAATTTCAGTTCAGGAGGAGCTATCTTGTATGGATGCTTAGAGATTGGAGTAGTACCTGGTTCAAGCTCGATCAAACTCAACTGCTCTGTCCGGAGGCATCCCTGGCAACTCTTCTGGAAAGACGTCAGGGAATTCACAAACCACCGGAACATTTTCAATTGCAGGAAGAGGTTTTGCATCGAGGTTGAACAGCTGAACAGAACTTGATCCATACGGAGAATAGACTATCTGGCCAGAAGGGTGGGATAGTGTTATTGACTTTTGAGCACAGTCAATTTTTGCTTCATTGGTCTTCAACCAATCCATGCCCAGAATGACATCAATGTCAGAATTTCCCAGCAACATGAGTGAAGCAAGGAATATGCGGCCTCCAATTAGGATCTGATTGTCCTTACTTATCTTGGAAGTCAACATTTGCGGTCCCGGAGAGTGAACAGTGATTTGATTGCTTAGCGGAACCAGAACTAGGTTGTATGCTTTTGCAAAGATCTTTGACACAAAAGAATGCGATGCTCCGGTATCAAACAACACTTTAGCTGGAATAGAGTTTACGGGTAATATACCGAGAACGACGTCAGCAGCTTCCTCAGCTTTGTCGGCCTTGATATGATTCACCCTCGCGGTCCTCCCGACAGGCCTGTTGTTGGCGTTGAAGGCTTTAGCCGGGGGAGCACGAACCATTGCCTGGTTGGTGTTGGGGCGAGGAGGTGGAGGTAGCTGCCTCTGAGTGCACTTATCAGCGTAGTGTCCAGTCTCCTTGCATTTGTAGCAAGTGACGACACGAGGAGGACCTGGCCTTGGCTGCCCATTGGAACCCTCTGACCATGCATCTGAGATGGGTTGGGTGGGCGGGGAGCAAAGCCTGGAGAAGCTTGGGCATATGGAGCCCGAGTGACAGCAGCATTTGGCACCAGATGCGGCGCTTCTGCGGGGGGGTGGTCATGTTGGAGGATGAACCACCCTCACGCGAGTGCTTGCGAGAATCCTCGAACGCCTTGCGCCCATTTTCCTCATTGAGCGCGGTGTTCACGAGCTCCTCGAAGTCCTTGCACTTGATGTTGGTGAGAGCGTACTTCAGTTCCGGGTTAAAACCTCGGCGGAACCTTGCCATCTTCTTAGCCTCAGTGGACACCTCATCACCAGCGTATCGAGCGAGACGATTGAACTCGTTCTGATAGCCAATGACGTCCAGCTTGCCCTGCTTGAGAGAGCAAAATTCCTCACGCATCCTTTCCATGAGACCATCTGGGATGTGGTGCTTCAGGAAGGCATCCTTGAAACATCCCCAGGTGATAGGATAGCCAGCTCTCATGGTCTGGTAGTTCTCCCACCAAGTAGCTGCCTGACCCTTCAGTAGGTAGGTGGCATACTTGACTTTGTCTTCCTCAGCAACGTGAGCAATGTCCAGAGCCCTGGCCATCTCCCGGATCCAGTCATCAGCATCCAGAGGCTCACGTGTTGCCACGAAAGCTCTCGGACCCATACTGAGGAACTCCTTGATACTGACCCGTGGAGCATTCTGGTTGTTGTGCTGGTTAGCCTGGAACTGGGCCATCTGAGCCACGACCTGAGTCATCTGAGTCAACAGCTTCGTGATCGGAGGTGGTTCAGGCGGGTTGCTCCTTGTTGGCGGCATCCTGGATAGACATGCATTTTAGCGCAACAACAGAAAAGGATAGACTTGGTAACCGAAAGAGATATTATTCCGACGCATGAATAGATAACCAACAGGTACATCATCACATGTTCAAATACATCAGAATATCCAACACACCAATACATGGTTCGAAAGCCGAAGGATAACTAAACATAGCTAGGAATGAATACATCGGTACTCCCATGCTCATCACGCAGGACGGCGGTGAGTAGTACGACGAGAGATACTGTGAGGAGGAATCCCACGAAAGTAGGTAGAACGACGATCCACGTAGATCGGGACTGCTCTGAGAGCGACTCTCGGTGTGGTGAAGTAGAAAGTGTCGTCTCCCTGTGCTCCAAAGCGTGGAATCCCAGTGTAACCAGCTCCGAGGTTGAGGAGTGGACCTCTGATCGGCTCGTAACCTCCCGCATCTGGCAAACTACATCCAACTGTCTGATGGAAACGTGCAAAGCGCTCATCTCCAACAAAGTCTGTGGTGTACGTAGCCAGACGAGTCAAAGCAAGGTAGAGCTGCTCTCTGACTGAGGCCAACTCCTGAGAAAGTGTGGTGGCAACAGCGTCACTGTGCCTCACAAACTGAGCGGTGGTGTGCAGCCTGGTGTTATCATGCTCGTAGACATCCAGGTTGTCGTAGAGAGTGAAGTGAGCTCCCTCCGAAGTGATGTAACCACGGGGGATGTGGCGATAGATAGAATCGTCAAATCCCCAGTAGTCAGCACGAAGGATGGTGAGACTCACATAAGCTGCCTGCTGCACGGCCATATCCACTGTGGAACCTACTGCCTCGTAGCGGTGGGCTACACTCATGCCATCATCTGACAGGATGTAGACGATAGCCTGGTAGTAGGTCTGGTAAAACTCTCGCTGCTGCTCGTAGACCTGGTACTCTGGTGCCCAACGGAACCCCAGATAAGTGACCATGTCTCTCAGCATCTCCGGATAACCGGCGGTGCTCTCACAACGAGTCATCCGAACCACCTGCGGGTAGAACCTGAGATCCATCTGCAGATGTTCGGGGAAGTTTTGATTAGACGCCGGTAGATAACTGAAGTGGAAAGCAACAACAAGGTTCATCGGACGAAAAGGATGTTGAAAAGAACAGGATATTGAAGCAACATCGGGAAACATGACACCAAAAACTCCTGAGGTACTACGGAGAACCCAAAACACGTGAAATCCTAACTTGAAAGTTTAGGTGAGAAGAGAAATCAACGTTGCACTTCCTTACCAGAAAAGAGTGGGTGGGTGGGGAAAGAAGAAAAATGGCAGAATTCCTACTCTCACGTTTCATTTTTCCTATATAGCTACAAAATAGTTTCTAGACTCAACTGCGACCAGTAAAAGGGATCCTACAGGCAGACAGACTCTGATACCATTTGTCGCACCCGGACTTCTAAAGGATACTCGCCGTTCCGTTGAACAGTAGTAGATTGGATTACGGGGCTTACCGGCACCCGCGTCCTCTTACGAGTAGGCCAACACACGTATGTGTGACAACCAACCCCTATCTGTTCAGCGTCGACGTAAACCATCCCATAGAAATCAGGACACCATTGACGTACTTCATACCATACACACATGGTACGTCAACGGTTTGTAACAGAATGATAGCACAACATATCTCTAAGACACAAAAGATTGAAATAAGTTGCAAATAGCTCTCACTAGAGCAGAGATAGCAAATACAATCATCCAGAGGACACATGTCCCAACATAACATCATTACATCTCAGCGGAAGCATTCAAAGGGGTTTGAGTACAGACAAATCCAAATAGGCTTAAGAAGCCGGAAACTGAAATAAAGACGGAGCCCATCCACGTAGTCTTGGATCCTGCCCGGGTCCGCTACCTACTCGTCAGCAGCCTCGTCAAACTCCACATAGTAGCCGTCACCTGGATCCTCGTAAGCGTAGTCTGCGGAAACCACAGCCCCAAAGGGGTCAGTACATAGACGTACTGGCAAGCAAGACTCACAGTTCACCAAAGTGTAGCCCGTCAACACCAAGCACAGATGCCTTGGGTTCAACGGAAGAGAGGGGATATAAAAGATGCTGCAACTGCGCTAACCAACTACAGAGATTCTACCACTTCCGGCTAACAGAAAGAAGATAAGATCGAGGATTGTAACCAACTGAAAGATAACTTCAAACAAACCCATCCTGGATCTCGCCCCTTATCCAAAGAAGCAATCCGAGGATAACTCACACAGTTGGATTAAAGATGAATCAAGTTATTGTGTCAATAATCCTATTACTAGGCAAGTTGTTAATCATTGGGTGTGAGATTGTGAATCATTAGGTTTAAGTTGTCCTGAGTACTTGTTAGCCAGTACTTTCACCAAGTTAACCATAACCGCGGAAAACACGGCTTCTCGAGAAATTTATCCTGCAGGTTGCACCAATTTGGCCGTACACGTATGAATAACCCGCTAGATGGGATGCCTCCCACCAAGCGGGGTACTCAACACAACTCAACTCTTCTTCGCATCAAGCCCAAAGCACCTTGGGCGCACGGCTAATCAAGCCCAGAAGAAAATGGACCCTCATAGCACTCTAAGAACGTGTCCCCCTATATGCCGACTACGAAAGTTCCACCCTGCGCTGGGCTCGCAAAAACATGCATGCGGCAAATGGAAAACACGAACTAAATGAGGCGATTTGGACGAGATGCGAATCGAATCAAATTGAGGGGGCGCCCATACTCGCTTCCCACATGCGGGTAGTGCGCTCATCATGGATCAGTAGACAAGACACTTTTCCTATTAGGGTCGACACTAGCAGGCCTCAAAACCACACAGGGCCTCCTGCCGGTGCCTTATCATCAAATTATTATTTAACAATAACATTAGCATGATTGATTGATTAAACATCAAGCCCCCAGAACATAACAAAAATAGTAACAGAAAGTAACGGGTAACAGACTCGAGCAAAACAACCTAAGCCTGCTAGTAAGACACTGGCTCAAACAATAGGGTTGTAGGAGTGGAGGTGAGGCAATATCAGGGTTAAGGGATTCATGTGATAGGTTCGTAACAGAAACAACTACTACTATGGCTTAGCATAAATAGACAACGGAAAGTATCGGTAACCAATGTTGAAAGGAACACAATGGTTCATGTGAGTGATAACTTGCCTGCAAACTCAGCAGCCGGGTACTGAGCTAGATCCTCAGAAGGGGTGCTGTAAAGATCGTCTGTCTCAACGTCGTCTATTCGAGAAGAAGCAAACAAACAAGGCAGAAATATAAACAATCAATATCATGGCATAGTGCACAATCATGGGATGATGCATGTCAATTAAATAGATGCATCAAAATAAACTAAGTGACATGGTAACACAATTTAAATGGACCCATATGCAATGAGATTGCATATGGAAAAGGTCCATGAATTAAGTGGAAACAAATGATCTACAAATTATTACCATGTGAAAGTTTGCTTAGCATGATTCATGCATGATGATAACAACAAAATAACAACAATAGATGCAAGTGAAAAAGGAATTTAACAAGTTTGGAAATCATTTATTAAGTTTGGAAATTTTGGGTTACTTAAACATGTCACACAAGCATTTGTTGTTTTCATCAATTTAAAGTGTTCAAAACAAATAACAAAATTCATATTTGAAAAGAATACCAAATTTTAGTTGGAATACATGTTTCAAATATTGAAATAGGAGTTAGGATGAATTTATTATGACTTAAACAATATTAAACAAGTTTTAAATGAATTTAAAACAAGTGTGAATTTTATTTGAATTTTATTTGTTCAAAACATAAATTCAAACTCACATTTGAAAAGTTCATACTTTTCTAGTTTGAAAACATATTTTGCATGTTCAAAAATAATTTAATTTGAGCAAGTTATGATTTTATCAAATTTAAGTGATTTAGACAAAGTTTAAATTATTTAGGCAATTTAAATTATTCAAATCATGAAACAAAATTTATATTTGAAAAGGTTATTTGAAATAGCATGGAAAACATATTTTATTTGCATTTATTGGATTAAGAATGAAATAGTTATGGATTTTAGCAAATTGCAATTGAATTATTTGAATTCAAATTTGAATTGCATTTTGAAAATTCAAAACAGGAAACAAATGCTACCATTAGATAGAGAATTAAATTTAGACCAGCACACATATTTTATTTTTATTAATTGGAGTTATAAAATAAAAGTTATGATCAAAATACTTTCAGGGGCCAATCTGTAAAAAGAAAGGACCTTAAAACAGAAACTTTGGAAAATGTTTTCTACCGCACAGAAACGTACCCAGGGCACTGCCAGATGGGCCCTGGGCCTGCGCGTGCTTGCGTGGCACGTGAGTGGGTGACAGGGGGCCCTCCCTGTCAGCGCTGCGGGCAAAAAAGTTGGGATTTTTATCCCGCGAGCCAGGGGCTCGAACCCTGGACCTCGCCCTTGCGCGCACTGCCTGCTACCGCTGCGCTACGAAGCGTTTGTTGTCAGTAGTACACGCGCGGACAGGATATGGTGTAATGCGTGGATCTGAAGTTAACTGACGAAAACATTCGACTGAATCTTCGTCAGAGAGCTACCGGCGGCGATCAACGTGGCCGTGCTGCGCCGTTGTTGTGCCCGTGGGTGGATGCGATGATGACATGCACGGTGAGTGCGCACAGAGAGGAAGGAGGAGGGAGACCATGGCTGCTCACCGCGGATGGAGTCGCTGCAGAGGCTCGATGGCGACGGTGGTCGGAGAGGTCCACGACGGCGGCGGCGATCCAAACGATGGCGTGCTCAGCGGGGATGTCCAGACGGTCGAGGGGAGCACGGAGTTTCGATACCCGTGGTCAGATCACGACTAGGGGCACAACAGCGACGACGGCGAGCAGAGATTCAGAGATGGCGCCACGGTGGCCGGAGACGTCGAGGACCGCGGCGTCGATCCAGAGGTTCACAGCGGCTGATTCGGTGTCGTCGAGGTAGAGGAAGGAGAGGTGGACGCGTTCCCGTAGCTAGGTGGGTGAAAGGAGCGACGAGGCGGCGGTGAGCTTCATGGATTCAGAGCGGAGGAGCTCCGGTGAGTGGCAGAGGGAGGTGATGGCGGCGAGAGAGAGAAAATTGGCGGCGGTGTCGAGGGGAGAGGGGAAGGTTAGGTCTAGGGTGGCGCCAGGGGGGTCTAGGGGGTCTTTATAGGGTGCTAGGCGAGCTCCTGGCCGTCGGCGCGCGCCACTGCCGCCGTGGCATGCGCGGATGCGCGGCCGTACTTGAAACAGACGACGGGGGCGGCGCTGCGAAGCGTTTTCGGGCCGATGCGGTGCGGTAAGTTGCGGGCTGGGCCGGTTAGTTAGCTGCCGCGCGCTTTTTTTTTTTTTTGAATTTTATGTCTCCTGTTTTTTTTTTGCAGCAAAGAAAACGGAATCAAATGATAGGTTTTGGAGTTGATAAAAATTTGGAAAAAAATTCATGTGAGTGTGTTAGGTCAACATCTACCAATGCCAACCTTGGTTTTTGAAAAATTCAAATTTATTTGCTGTTTTTGTAATGGCTTGCAGTTGGATGAATTTTGGTTAATACTTGGTTATTTAAAAACAAGATTTTTAATTATGGTAATCCAATGAGTTTAATTGGAAACAAATGAGTACATTTGTTTTGTAATTTCATAATTTCAAAAAATGGGTACTGTTTGAAAGTTTTTGGTTTGAATTTGAATAAGTTGATAATTAATTGATTAATATTGGAAACAAAGTTTTTATTAGGGTGACCCCTAATGATTAAATAGAACAAATGTGATTAGAATTTGTTTGGTATTTTTATAATTTCCAAATGAGGTGCTGTTTGAAGATGCTTTGATTTGAAAAGCAATTTGGAATTACTTAATTGAAATAAAAGCACCATTTTATTAGTTGATTCATTATGGAATGATTGGAAATAAAATGAGACTTTGGATTGCAATTTTGATTTGAGAAATATTGTAACATGACAAGTATGAAACACATCATTTGAATTTGTTTGAAATTCAATTATGAAAACAAAATAAAAACAGAAGCAAAACAAATAGTAACAAATGCAAACAAGGAAATAAACATGATGACATGATGCAATACTTTGATTAAACAGGAAATCAAACATTCTAGGGGTATTTTCATACTTGGGATGTTACACATACCCCCTTACCTTTCTTCTTCCTCGTACGGCTGCCATCCAACCTTTCCACGTTGACAGAGAAGAAGCAGCAACGGCTGCAGCTCGCCCACCTCCCCCTTATAGCTCGAACCCTAGCCCTAGGCTCCCCTATACCCCTCTCCCTCCTCTCTCCCTCGCCTGCCGCCGCCAAGCTCTCCTTCTTTCTCTCCCCGAGCGCCACCTCCTCTCTGTCTCTGTAACTGAACCCCAGCAACACCCGAGCCCCACCACCTTTCACCCCGGCGATCGCCGCCGTTTGGGCCACCCACCGGCCAGGGCGAGTACGGGAATGGGTTCCCTCGCCCCTCGTCATCCTCCACCCCTCGGCGCGGACGGGGAAGGACCGAGTCGCCGCCGCCGTCCAGGGTTCGCCGGCGACCACCCCTGCTCCGAGCCTGGTGTTTTTCGTCAGAGAGGTGAGCATCCCCTCGCCCTTCCTCCCTCTCTTCTGTATGTCCCTAGCATCATCCGCATCGCCACGCAGCCACCACGCAGCAGCAGCGCAGGTCGCCGCCGTGGATCGCTGCCCTTTTTCCGTCGCGTGCGCTAACTGAACTTTCGTTCAGTTCAGTTTAATCCCGTACCTGAACCTTAACCCCCCCCCCCCCCCCCCGATGCCCCTTTCTGTCACCAAACAGAACACCACCGCAGTGGTTGCTGTCCTGCGCGCAAGCAGAGATCGTGGGTTCGAATCCCCCCCCCCCCCCCCCCGCGGTTTAACCAGCCTTTTCCATTTTATTTTTTCACAACCAGAACAATTACCTAATCACAGTCAGTCCTTGCCAGTTTTCTAGGTCCCTGCTAGCATTTATCTAGGTCCCTGTTATTTTCTTTCCAAGTCCCTGTAGTTTTTCTAGGTCCATAGTTATTTCTATACACCATAAAAATGCTTAAACTTGGTAATTTAATAACTTTTGTTTGGAAACTCAAATTGCAAAACTTTAAACATGTAAACCACTCCATTTTAAATGCTCTACCTAAATATAAATTTTGTTTACTGTTTTGAATAATTTAAACTGGTGAAATATTTGAAAACTTGTTTAATTCACTTAATTTTGCAAAATTCATAACTTGGGCATAAAAACCAAATTCAACAATAAAATATGTTTTCCACCCCATTTTTCATGTACTTTGCAAATATCAACTTTGTTTTCTGTTTTGAACAATTTAAATTGCTGAAAACAACTGTTCTTGATTAATGCCTTTAAAATGCCAAATTAATAACTTGCTCATTTTAAATCCATTTTCAACAAATAAAATACGTTTTCCATGCTAAATTAAACCACCTTTCCAAATATAAACTTTGTTTCATGTTTTGAATAATTAAAATTGGTTAAATAATTTTAAACCTTGTTTAAATCATTTAAATTTGCTAAATTCATAACTTGCTCAAATTAAGTTATTTTTGAACTTATAAAATATGTTTTCAAACCATAAAAGTATAAACTTTTAAAATATGAACCTCATTTAATGTTTTGCACAAATAAAAATTCAAATAAGTTCATGTTTGAATTAAATTCATTTAAATCTTGTTTAAACTTGTTTAATTCATAAGTTTATTCAAATCCTTTTTCAACAAGTGAAACATGTAATCCACCTAAAATTTGGTGTTCTTTCCAAATATGGATTTTGTTATCTATTTTGAACAATTAAAAGTGGTGAAAACAACAAATTCTTGTGTAACACCTTTAAGGAACCAAAATTCCATAACTTAATAAGTAAAATTCCAAACTTGGTAAACCTTATTTCAAATTGTTCCTATTGTTGTTTTCTTTCTGTTTTCCTCATCCATGCATCATGCTAATTCACTTTCACATGTTGTTTAGTTGTAGAACAATTATTTCAACCATAATTCATGGGCTTTCCATATGCAATCCAAATTGCATGTGGGTCCATTTAATCCTGTTATGTTACCATGTCAACTATCTTATTTTTGATGCATCAATTAAATGGTCATGCATCATCCCATGTTTGTGCACTATGCCATGTTATTGATTGTTTGTCTCTCTGCGTTGTTTGTTTGCTTCTTCTCGTATAGACGACGACGTTGAGACAGACGATACTTACGACACCCCTTCTGAGGATCTAGCTCAGTACCGGGCTGCTGAGTTTGCAGGAAAGTATTCACTCACATGAACCATTGTGTTCCTTTCCACATTGGATACCGATACTTTCCGTTGTCTATTCTGCTAGCCATATGAATCGTTGCTTGTGTTCGATCCTATCACATGTTATCCTTTAACCCTGATATAGCCTCACCTCCATACCTATCACCCCGTTGCTTGTTGCCTGTGTCATACTAGCATGCTTAGGGTTGTTGTGCTCGAGTCTGTTGTCCGTTACTTTATGTTATAATACTTTACTGTGTTCTGGGGCTCGATGTTAAACAACAACCTGTTAATTTTGAGGTAAAGCTAAATTGATGATAAGGCACCGGCAGGAGGCCCGGCGTGGTTTTGAGGCCTGCTAGTGTCGACCCTAATTAGGAAAAGGGTCTTGTCTATTGATCCATGATGAGCGCACTAACCGCATGTGGGAAGCGTGTATGGGCGCCCCCCTCAATTTGACTCGATTCGCATCTAGTCCAAATCGCCTCATTTAGTTCGGGTTTTCCATTTGCCGCATGCATGATCTTGCGAACCCAGGCCAGGGTGGAACTTTTGTAGTCGGCATTTAGGGAGACACGTTCTTATAGTGCTATGAGGGTCCCCTTTTCTTCGTGGGGCTTGATTAGCCGTGCGCTCAATTGCACGGTTTCTTTGGGCTTGATGCGAAGAAGAGTTGAGTTGTGTCGAGTGTCCCGCTTGGTGGGAAAGGCCTTCCCATCTGACGGGTTATTCTTACATGTACGGCCAAATTGGTGCACCCCTGCAGGGTAAATCTTCTCGAGAAGCCGTGTTTTCCGCGGTTATGGATGACTTGGTGAGAGTACTGGCTAACAAGTACTCAGAACAACTTACACCTAACTAATGATAACTTGACTAGTAATAGTCTTATTGACACAATAACTTGAACCATCACTAATCCAACTGTGTGAGTTATCCTCGGATTGCTTCTTTGGATAAGGGGCGAGATCCAGGATGGGTTTGTTTGGAGTTAGTAGTAGTTGGTTACGATACGCTATCTTATCTCGTCTCTGTTAGCCGGAAGTTGTAGTATGTTTCTGTAGTTGGTTAGAGCAGCCCGCTGCAGCATCTTTTGTATCACCCCTTTCTTCCGTTGAATCCAAAGCATCTGTGCTTCGTGTTGACGGGTACACTTTGGTGAATTGTGAGTCTTGCTTGCCAGTACGTTTATGTACTGACCCCTTTGGGGCTATGGTTTCCGCAGACTACGTTTCCGAGGATCCCCTTGGTGGCTACTACGTGGAGTATGACGAGGCTGCTGACGAGT
Source organism: Alopecurus myosuroides (assembly GCA_028641055.1). Classification (NCBI taxonomy): domain Eukaryota; kingdom Viridiplantae; phylum Streptophyta; class Magnoliopsida; order Poales; family Poaceae; genus Alopecurus; species Alopecurus myosuroides. Next base: position 5,468 of record JAPCYS010002699.1, on the reverse strand, counting down.
AGATAGCGGACCCGGGCAGGATCCGAGACTTCGTGGATGGGCTCCGTCTTTTCGTTTCCGGCCTCTTAGGCCTATTTGGATCTTGTCTGTACTCAGACACTTTGGATGCTTCCGCTGTGATGTAATGATGATATGTTGGGACATGGTCCTCTGGATGATTGTATTTGCTATCTCTGCTCTATGAGAGCCATTTGCAACTTATTTCCACCTTTTGTGTCGTAGAGATCTGTTGTGATATCACTTGTTCCAATGCCGTTGACGTACCATGTGTGTATGTTTTGAAGTACGTCAATGGAAGTATGTGGATTTCTATGGGATGGTTTGCGCAGACGATGAATAGTAAGAGAATGGTTGTCACATGTTTACGTGTTGGCCTTCTCATATTGAGATGCGGGTGCCGGTATGCCCCGTAAGCCATTTATCTATTGTTTAACGGACTGTGAGTATCCCCTAGAAGTCCGGGTGCGACACCTAGTCACGTGCTTGCAAGCGGTGTCGATGTGATATGACTGAGAGGGCCGAGAGTATATCTCTCCATCATTTTGGATGGACAAATCCCACACTTGATCCATGATCCTCAACTAACACTTTCCGAATACCTAACGCCACCTTTATAGTCACCTTGTTACAGTTTGACGTTTGATGTCATCAAAGTACTCTTTCGGTATTAGTGATTGACATGATATCATTGTCTAAGGAATAAGGTTACTCCAAATGTAAGACATAATAATATAAACTAAAAGACTTGATCGTATTGTTATACTTAGTTAGGATCTAAGTTCATCACATCATTCTCCTAATGACATGACTCCATTATTAGCAACATCCAATGTTCATGATGAGGAAACCTTGATCATCGGTTACTCAACGAGCTAGTTAAAAGGGAGGCTTTACTAGGAAAGATTGTTTGTTTATTAATCACACATGTATCAACGTTTCCGGTTAATACAATTCTAGCATGAGAAATAAACATCTATCATAAACAAGGAATAACATAATAAACACCTTATTATTGCCTCTCGGGCATATTCCCTTTAGTCTCCCACTTGCACTAGGGGCAATAATCTATATTACATAGTGATGAATCTAACACCCATGGAGTTCTGGTGTTGATCATGTTTTGCCTTTGGGAGAGGTTTAGTCAACGGATCTCCCACATTCAGATCCGTATGTACTTTGCGAATCTTCACATCCCCATCTGTGACATGTGGACGGATGGAGTGAAAATGACGTTTGATATGCTTGGAATTCTTGTGAGACCTTGGAACCTTAGCATTGGCTATGGCACCATTGTTGTCACTATAGATAACCATTGGATACAACGCACTCGGAACCACACCTAGTTCGGATATGAACTCCTTCATCCAAACTGCTTCATGTGTTGCCTCTGAGATAGCAACATATTCCGCTTCTATTGATGTTCTCCCAACCACGGATTGCTTGGAACTCCTCCAGCTTACTGCTCCTCCATTCATAACAAATACGTACCCGAATTGAGACTTAGAGTCATCCGAATCAGTGTCGAAGCTAGCATCGACGTAACATCTAGCGACGAGCTCTTCTTCACCGCCATATACGAGAAACATATCCTTAGTTCTTCTCAAGTACTTAAAGATATTATTGACCGTCGTCCAGTGTTCCAAACCTAGATCGGGTTGGTACCTACTAGTCAAACTAATAGCATGTGCCACATCTGGTCTTGTACATAGCATAGCATACATGATAGAACCTATGGCTGAAGCATAGGGAATCTTATTCGTTTATCTCTCTATCTTCTACTGTAGCTGGACATCGAGTCTTACTCAACGTCTTGCCTTGCAACATTGGTAAGAACCCCTTCTTACTATCTTCCATTTTGAACTTCTTCAGAATCTTGTCAAGATATGTACTTTGCGGGAGTCCAATTAAGCGTCTTGATCTATCCCTGTAGATTTTGATGCCTAATATATAAGCTGCTTCACCGAGGTCTTTCATAAAAAAACTAATGTTCAAATAACCTTTTACGCTTTTTAAAAGTTCAATATCATTTCCAATCAACAGTATGTCATCCACAGATCTTGATCCCCACTCACAGAACAGGTGCCGTAAGGAGGTGGCCAACTCCCTGTTGACGGGGTGGCCCTGTTTGGGTTGACTCAGGGATAGTGTTGAGAAAGGTATTCTTCCAGTATTGCTTCAATGTGAAGCGTAACACCACCGACGGTGTTCTCCCCACTAGTGGGGCCATCTCCTTCAACCTCTTTAGGTTTAGGGAAGAATGGTTCCCAAAAATCAAAACCTCCAAGTCGGTCAAATTCTGGACGTGCTCGTTCTTCTATCATCCAGATGTTCCGTCTCCTAGAAAGGAGAAGGGCATTCCGCCTTTCCTCAACTCCGCCGCCACTCTTAGAGACAATTGGGCGTTGGACGCGGTCCAGGTTCTTCCTACGGACCTGCTTCTCCTCCTATGACCGACATGGACATAGTCCTTTGCTTGCACGAAAGAGGATTCAACCCCTCGCGTTCCACGGTGGTCGGCTTCTCTGGGAGTACACAGGGCCAGATGACACGATGAGGGGTGACAAAATAACCTTGTTCAAAAAAGAATTCGAGAAGCGCGTCAACCACTTGGTAGCTACTCGTGACCAATACGAGGAAAGTCTACCAATGTTCAATGTTGACAACCCTCCTCTCAAGGTATGCTTTTACTTTTTATATTTTGGTAATTTTTTCGCACTTTGCCTTTCCCGGATGTTTTAACTTATCTGGTTTTATTTTTTGGCAGCTTGCTACTCTCACAGAGGACCAACTCGTCTCTGCGGTCGAGGAAGCAGAGCTTAAATCCCGCTTTTTAGTGGCTGGTGGACGCAAGCGCAAGAAGATTGCTTCTAGTCAAAAAGTAATCGATCTTGACGGAGTCCCCGTTGCTACCTCCAGGTAAAAGACTCAAACTTTTGTTTTGCATGCTTTTATTTTGCATACTTTTCTTGAATCTTTTTCTCGAATTTTTAATCTCGATTTTTGTTTCCTTTTAGCCTTGCTCCCGTTGCCTTGAAGGGGAAAGGCAGGACTCGTCACATCCAGAGAGTTGCTCGTTTAACCTGAGTTTTAGTTCAAGCGCTAGGTGCAAGGCAAGAGAAAGTGGCCGATTCAGGATGGCAAGAAACCTCTTTTGGCCTGAAGCCACCCACCCTTTGGATAAGGAGGCGAAAAGGAGGTTCCGCTCTCGGGCCCGGCCCGATCCTAGATCATCGCCGCCGGCGCCGCCAGATGGGGAAGAGAAGGGTGAGGAGCTCGGTGCGCCGGTTTGTATATTAGATCTAGCTCTTTGCTTTGAGTTTGGTAGTTGTTGCTTTTCCTATGCGGTGACTGGCGTTGTGCCGTGGGGAAGACCACCGCCGGGGCTTACGAGCGCTCGCTGGCGATGGGAGGTTGCTCCTCTGATGCTGCTCAAGCTCCTGAGAATGGAGATGACAGCCGTTGTGGCTACTGCTTCCACTTCCCCCTCCCTAAATAAGCTCGTTTATTCTCGGATTCGGTGCGGCGACATCTTCTTGCTCTGCCTCCTCTGTTCCGTGGCAGGTTACAGAGTCTTGACGGCGGCCTAGCTATCACAGGGCTGCGGTGGTGGATCCTGTCTGCTCTGATTTTGGGCTCTCTTGTGCCTGCCGATCTTCGAGCTGCCGTGGTGGTGGTGGGAAGGCGTAGTGCTGCTCGAGAGATCAGGCCAGAGCAGTCATGGAGTTCTGAAGCTTCAATTGGTTCGAGCTCATCCATGGTCCATGACGACCGGGAACTACTGGTATGCTCCAGCAATCTTTCAACCTCTGATGTGAGGCCCTTTTAGGAGTCGGTTGCTGCTGCGGTGCACGCCGGCGTCGACGCAAGTGGTTCAGTCCCCGCGGCGGTGTTGTGCGACGGCAAGTCGGCCTCCTCATCCATGCTCGACGGTGGGGAAAGAGATAGACTTGGTTGTAATTTCCTTTTTTGCAGTAGGGGTCTTTCTGCTTTTCTCAGGGACCTATGTGCGAATTCTGATGTTATATTAACGTGAAGCTTCTGGGCCCTTCGGGCCACTCCTTTGTTAAAAAAAAGGATGGCAAGGAATTCGTTGCCCACTATTACACTTCCGATGACATATGGGCTCAAATACTTTCATCATAGCCCTGGACGCGTGGACACTGAGCTGTGGGGAAAGGCAGCAAGTCCGTGATACATACGGAATAGTAGCTTCGTGCAAAATAACACCCGCAGGTTGTTCCAAACTACCAACGTTTATGATGAGCTCGTAGCCAAAGTTTGGTATTTTGTGTCTTGTAGGATGAGCAACCCCCTAGAATTCCCCTAAAAAGATAGTTGGCCAAATCCGATTTATTTGGTCGTCGCCGCGCCCATGATAGGTTTGTTCGTACTCGAACATTTCTTTTCCGTCCACTTCTTCCCCCTTCTTACCGGGCAACAAACCGACATGACGCACACGTCTTGTCTACTCGTCGTCGTTTTCAAAAGAAGAGTCCTGACGTGAATAAGTAGCGCACTCTAGTACATTTGGAACTACGGCAACGACGTGAAAGGACTAAATCTCATGTGCCGACACGATCAAAGATTCTCCTTCAATTAGTGTATCATCGACGTGCTACACGTAGCGACATTGCCGTGATCGTCGAGCACCACGCCGTCCACTCGTAGGATGGCACGTGGCGCGTCCGTGCACATATCTTAAAGTCGTCGACCTGTGTTCCTAAACCCTAAACCGCATATCTTCAAGTCGTCGTACATGTGTTTCTCTCTCGTATTTTCCCCTCCAATGAACAGCGCATGTCTCGTCGTGGCGTACCCTGCTCGTCGTCCTTCACAAAAGAAGAGCACCGAGGTGAGTAAATAGGGCACTATAGCACATTTGGAACAACGCCGCCGATGACATGAAATGGTAACCGGACCAAATCTCACGTGTTGGCGCGAATATAGATTCTCCTTCGGTTAGTATATCATCGACATTGTCATCGAGCACCACGCCATCCACTCGTAGGATGGCACGTAGGCATATGTCCGCCCGCATATCTTCAAATCGGCGTATCCGTTTTCCTAAATCCTAAACCCCGCTCCTCGGGCTTGTTCTTTCTCTCTCTATGTTTTTAACATGGTTTTCTTACATGAGCTCTTCTATCATGTTTTTTACCACCAATGCTTGATGCGATCATTTTGAGAGGCACTTATAGCTAGTTAATGTATTATTAGTAGTACTCCCTCCAATCCAAAAAAAATATCAGAAGTTACACTATGAGTTATATCTGTCTTAGATGTTTTTCCACAACACTTTTATAGGATCGAAGGGAGTAGCATTGTTCATGTAAATCATCAAGTTTATTTTGAGGGGGCACCATGTGGTGTGGTGTACACGTAGCAGAAACGGTGCCACAGCTGTTTTTGTTCCCATTTGCCTTTTTTTTTTGCTCTCTCAAGGCAGAAAGTTTAATGCTCCCCTTTCT
>JAPCYS010000734.1:0-23406 GCA_028641055.1 Alopecurus myosuroides | reverse complement strand
CTAATTGTGTCAACCACAACATCAACCACGCTGGATTTTGAAAAGACCTGGTTCAATACCCTTGAGGAAACACCAACCATCGTTGCTTCTTGAGATTCAGCTCTGGTTAGTGGGTTCATAACTCAGACTCGGTATGTTTGATCAGCGGAATTGTACCGGTTACAGTTGAGATACATTTACTGGATTCTCAACGTATGGACTATGATGCCACCCTCAAAAGGATGAGTGAGATTGTAGAACTCACGTATCAGCAACTTGCAAAGGACAGTTGCACCTACATGGTTTACTTGCAATAAAACACATCAGAGTCCTTGTTGGGAAGCTGATTGCGAAGATAAAGAAGTTCTTAAACTTCTTCTCTTTCATGAATGATCAGTCAGTGGCTTGGTGTGGATGCAAACTTCTTCAGGAAATAGTGGTAACAACCTACCATGTCAAGAATAGTCCACGGATGCATGTCCGACTTGGGATTATTACCGAGGGAACAAGAAAACTATACTCGGATCCATGACGACAACTTTTAGCATAATCACATGAACCGGAGTAAGTTACTTCGAACATCTAGAACACAACTTCGTGATGACACAAAGAGGGTCCTCACAAGTTCCCGGAATTAATGCCATCTGTTCGACATGAACCTCTTGCAACTTGGAGAAAATAGGAATGTCATCGTTGGGTTCAACAACACCCTTATCAAAATACTCCAAGAAGAGGGACCCATATGATATTTGAACAAGGAAAAGTATTGGTCAGACTAAAGGACATGAAGGTGTACTCGGGCAAAACACCGTGAGTGAAAACACCATCAAGATAGTCCTTGGAGCTGATCATGATCTGACGATAGCCCAAAATCAAATCAAGGTAGGATGATAGCATGTCCACTACGGAGGTACTATCCTGCTTCAGCTAGATGAGAACTAGACATCCCACGACGAAGGAACAAGTTAAGAAGAGCTCTTGTCTTTCAACTCTCCAAGTTAGTGGTTAAGCTCAACTAACTAGTCCAGGATATCCAGCAGGGTTCCTTGGAGAAAGGAGTGGTTCAAACTACCCCTTGTTTAGACATCACGGTCAGGTAACAACCTGTGATACTTCTAGAAAGACAACCAGAATATCACAACCTATCGGTATGTCTCAGAGTTCGAAAGAAGTCTTGCTTTTCAAGGCAACTGATATGATCTTGACAGATTTGGTATGAACCTAACTCTCTGACCAAGAATGTGCACCGAAATGAACGGATTTCGTAACACGGTAAATTCTAACTAGAGACCGGGTAGCCAATAGTGCTAAGAAGGATACAGATGTTTCTTAGATTTTTCCAAAACAATAAGAATTGCTAAGAATTATTTATACACACCTCAATGTACACCCAACATTCTCGAGCATTCAAGCTTGGAGGATAGGTGGGTAAATATGTGTAAGAGCATCACTTCATCAATGAGGACATGAAACTCAGCACAACCTCTTGATATATGAGAGTGTGATACTCGGAGGTAGAACAGAACGGAAGCTACTGAAACTTCTTTAATCTGCGGATTACAAAACTTTGACCTGGTACTAGAGATGAACGAGGTACTGGAGTTTGTTTCTCCTGACATCCCAAGGTGGAATTTTTGACGGAAAACAACAGCAAATGCATTGGAAGACTTCAACACACGTATGCAACTTGGTGTCCAAAACAACGGATAAGGATTTGAGAGCAACTGAAAAGTAGGAACATGCTCAGGAGAATTCCTAAGATCACGTTGATTGCACAGGGTAGTACTCATTTGTAGATCCCATGCTAAGACGAGAAGTATAGCAGAATCAAGAACAAGGATATGGGAATCATAAAGAACACTCTTGTCGTGATCCTTTTGATTCCTAGAGAAAACCTATGGCTATTGGAGCTGAGATTACCTAGCCATCCCGAGGTAGAACAGATTCTTCACGATCCAAAGAAACAGAACTTGGGTTAAAGTTCAGCATCATGTACTGATAGTGTGAGCACCAAATGGTTATAAAACCATATGATTCAACCCACCGCAATTCAGCACATTCCGGGACCTTCGGTTCAAGTCCAGGGTTAAAAACCAAAAGAAAGGAGTAACTACTCTCTTAGTGTCCTAAAGGACCAAGGATAATGGATAAAACCATACGATTCAACCCACCGCAATTCAGCATTCACGAAGTATCTTTCAAAAACAACATAACTCCGGAAGAATTTGAACAGAGGATAACGGATACATTCGAGATGAAAAAGGAAATCTCGAGGTTCAGGGTTTTGAGACTTTAGACCAATAGTATGTGGAATCCATCCAACTCTGAGAGACTAGGATGGAAAGGAAATCTCCCAGTTTGAATCGAGGAATAACGGAACATGGAACACACACGACTCTAGAAACTGAACACTAGGTCAACTTGGGTGAAAGAACGTCTTGCCAAAGAAGGCACCTAGGTTTTGAAGGACTAAAACCTTTTTAAAACAAAACAGGTAAGGTGACCCAGAGTTGGAGCGATACCAGATACGGAGTAAAAAGAATCCTAAGAAGGTTTTTCATAATCCATTTGGAGTTTCAAAGTAGTTTTCACAAACACTAGACTCAACATCGACCAAGCAGTAAGGTTTTCCTACAAGCAGTCCTGCTCTAATAACACTTTCTGTCACGACCACGGACTCAGAGGTGTACATAATGTTATGCGCTCCTAGTCATGGAACCACAAGGGCTTCAGGGTTACCAGCTCCGGCCGCAATAAACAACGGCAGGCAGACCGGATTCATCGGCACGCAGGCCGGATCACCACGGTACTGTTACTACTTGTGTCCATGCTAGTCATAACCAACTGTGCATATCAAAGCGCCCACGAATCGCATGAAACTAAAGGAACGGGACCAAAGCTATACAGAGATTCTATGTGTCCAGAAAGTGCAACAACAATCGAGGGTTACTGGGGTTACCAAGCCCCAGGCCGAATCACATCGTCAGGCGGGCTCGGACATGGATCAACGGCTCCACAACCCCTCGACTGCGACAACTATGCAGGCATAGCCAAAACTGTATAACAATGAGATCGAAACCAACAAACGATCAAAGCAACACTCTAAACATGGAAGCTGTATTGAACAGGTATTACTAGAGTATAGCTTTACAACCAGAGGTCACACGACCCAACATTACATCAGACGACGGAAGGCAAACTATGTTGCTAATCAACAAGAACCAAAAAGGCCGAAGAGGCCACAACATAAGGCGACGTCCTAGCCCATAGATTCCAGGCTGCTACCTGGGAACCCCAAACTACTCGTCGATGCCCATGTTGAAACATCACCGAACTGAGGAACTCCACCTGAACCAGGTTGAAGCAAACATGAGTACGGGAGGTACTCAACAAGACTTAGTTAACCTATTATATATCTGCTTCTTTTAGATAGAGTTATGAAGGTTATTTTGCGTAAAGCCATCTTTGTTTTCCAAGTTGAGGAAGGAATAGCACGTCTCATGGAGTATTTTGAAAGCAGATGAGAAAGCTACTCAACTACTGGTATCATCATCTTTTTAAACCACCAAAACATATCAGCACCTCGTGCTCCAAAGATTCCCACCTCAAGTTGTTCCGGTAACTCAATCTACAAGGTAACCCCTCTCGGCATCTCCGAGGAGGCATCCTTCATTCGTTATCAGCAAGTTTTAGTCATTCCGTTCAAGTTGTCTATGATCACAGAATATGTCACCAAGTCGTCCTTAACCGCGGATACAGCTTTTCAAAAAGATTTAACCCTGCAGGGGTGTACAACTTTAACCACACGTACCAACCAACTCTTAATGCCATTACATTAGCACTATTCCGGGAAGTGCCGGCAGATGGAGGTTGACCATGACCTTTCCCTTACTTCGCCTATTCCATGAGTCGCTCCGAGTAGAGATGGACCACCAATAGGGAGTGGCCATCTCCTGCCGGGTCTCTATCGTTGTGTGCAATGCTCGACGGTTACCTACCCGCAGAGCGCCGATACATCCCCACATCCTAGTTTCGAAAGTGTTTTAATATCCCTGCAAATCCAAATGGAAAACCCGGACTAGGCGACTTATGGAACAAACTAGGCAAGTTGAGACCGAGGGGAATCCAATCCCCGTGCGGATGCACGCTCAGTCTTGGCTCGAAGACGAGAACTCGCTCCTAGGGGCATGACGAGACAACCACCACAGACCCTCTATGGTCTCGTCATCCACACCTTTAAATCATATTAAACAAGTTCTCTTAAGTTTCCACAACATCCTATCATACTAGATTCATTCGCAACTCTGATTCATCAACCGGATGGAGCAGAGATAAAAAGCATGTATGACTAAGCACATCATATTTAAGGCTTTGGCGATGATCCCAATCAAACCTATGGCTACTAGGAGTAGTGGATCAGGATAAGTAGGCTATGCATGGTATAGGAGAACTCTAACTACTGACACAACATATATTGGAATCAAATGCATTGTACGAGATTCAAAAAGTCTTTCGAAACCATATATGGACAGATAAGAGGTTATGCTTGCCTTGCTTAATAAAACCAGATAAAGATCTTCTAGAATAAGTGCTTGACTTGTCGGTTAGGATCAAGTATCCGTCATGGCGTTGTCGATCTTCTCTTCGGGGTCGCGTTCTACCGATCATAAGCAAAACACCGAAAGAGAAATAACAATCAACACATGGCATCGATGCAATGCGCAATATGTATGCATGAGCAAGTTAATGCACTGAAATAAATCCCTAGAATTGTTCGATGGGTTGCTAGGGTTCGGATGTTAGTTATGCATTGTTACTGAATTTATCCCGAAATAGACCACGGAGGGGCAATTCGGGTGATTATGAAAGTGAGTACAATTTTAAAAGCTCAAATGGGTTTGAAAACATCATAGATAGGGTGCATTTGTTCATTTTTAACAATTTGGTATATAACTTTTAATTTTCTAATTTTAGTGAATAAAACTTATTTTCCACTTTTAAATGAATTAAACAACATTAAATAATGGTCATTTTTGAACCTTGTCAAACATGTGAAAATGATATAATTGGGTAGAGTTTACTTTTCTAATCAAAACCATACTTTCATTTTATTTTTCTGATTAACATTTTAATAGTTATTCAATTATCGATTTGTATTCTTTTTCTGGAATTCCTGGAATTGTTAAAAAGGGAGTCATGACATCACTGTGACGTCATCCTTGCATCACTCGGAGGAGCTCTCCTCTATTGATCATGCAGTCGGTCAATTCCGCGTGAAAAACCAAAATTAAACTATACCACAGGCTAGAGGAGCTAAAGGGGAGTCCAGGGTGGCGTCGATTGGACCGAATGGTCACCGGAGCTACTCCGGCGACCACCATCTGCGGCGGAGCACGGCGTCAAGCCGATACGGAGGGAGAGAGTGAAGGAGGGGAGCGCCGTGGTGCTTGGGAGGTTACCACGATCGTGAAGGAGTGGACGGAGGCGCGAGGTGGCGCCGGAATCATCGTCGGCGTCGAGGATTCCGTGGCGGTCGTGGCAAGGGGCAGTGGTGAAATTACGGTGGCCTAGACCTCCTGCAATTCCATGCGTGCTCGAGGAGGTGGTGGTCGTCCAGGTGGTGCTCGTCGTGGCCCTGAATCGGCCGGAGATGGCCCGAGTTGACGGCGCTAGGCGGCGGCCGGGAGTTAGGGTTTCGGGTTCGGGAGGAGATGCAGAGAGGGAGGGAGTACAGCGGGCGAGGAGGAGGGAGGTGAGAGTGATGGGGACGCCTCTGGGGTCCTATCCACGCAAGGAGAGAGGCAGGGAGGAGGTGACGTCGACGGCGGCGGGGAGGACACGCAGCTGCTTCTTCTGTCCCGGGGTAGAAGAGAAGGAACATTTCCATAACCCCCTGCTTTTCCCAGAAATTGCAAAGAAGCCCCTGCAACTTTTAAAACAGAACCTAAACAGATGTTTTAAGGGTCCTTTTGCAAATATAAAATTTGGTAAAAATACATTTGGGAAACCTCACAAAATTTTCAACCTCACCATGTTTTTTTTTCCAAATTTGAGAATTTTTTTAAAACAAATTTGTGCTTCTCACCTTAAGTGATTTTTGGCAAAAAAAATTATTAAATACTCAAATTCAATTCTTGTTCAAATTTTCATGCATGCTATGTCATGAAGAATACATCACAACCCTTTGTTAGCAAAAATTGGGATGTTACAGGTTAGTTAAGGAACAATGATAATGCTCACTCCATCTCAAAATAAGTGTCATTGAGATAGATGTATCTAGATGTATTTTAAGTGCTAGATACATCTATTTTCAACGACACTTATTTTGAAACGGAGAGAGTACACACATTGCCTAATATAAATTCTTTTACATCCAGTATTGTAATACCCACTGCAGATAGAACCCGCCTAGATGTGGAACACAAATTTTGGACACGAAGTTAATCTGTCAAGGGTTTATTAGTGAAGATTTTGTCAGTTCCTACTTTGTATTTACTAGCAAAAGGCCCGTGCGTTGCAATGGGAATACATCAAACCTATATGGTCGCTAATTCGTGTTAATTTGGTTGAGAAAAACAATTGTATATAAAATAAATACATAAAATTCATAGTCATCTCATGGACCTCATCGACTTGATCAATCATTTTGGTTAAGGGATAAACCACTCGTAGTTTCGATGAATGTAAGCGAGGAACTATAACAACATCAGTTCAGAATTTATCGTTTTCTCCCCGTGGTGTTGCCAATGTCTAAGTCGTAACAAAATACTAATTTTTTCTATGAGTTGCTATGGGTTGCTTTAATTTTGTAGGTCATGGGGTTTTCATTATTGAAAATCATACTTCTGTTGTAGAAAAAAAATGATTACTCGAGTTTTAACTAACAAGTTGATTACTCTATGTAGCAAATCTTGTTTGTGATATTGTCCAACCCAATGTTTACGTTTGTAAGAATCAATTTTCGGATAGGGGAAAGGTAAGTTGTAAAATAAATCAAGTTTAACTACCTCACAAAGAGAGATCTAGTTATTACAACTATATGATAGACTTAAGTCATGCATCTCGGTTAGCAAAGATCATTGACCTAAAATATTCCATGCATGTATTGATGCAATACACAATAGATCAGTCGAGGGTTAAGAATCTACACATCAGATAGCTACGTACTCTTTTTGTTTTGAGGTTGCACCTAGCTAGCTACAAATCTATTTGGGCCACCATAACTCCACAAATATAGCAGCCCATCACCATGCAGAAAGGCAGCGGATCGATCGATCCAACAAAAAAAATCTGAAGCAAACTGGGACGGAGCAGCACCTGCTCGTCCGAGAAAACCACCGTCCCAAGAGATAACGTAGTAAATCTAACAAACCAAGCTAAACATGTGTTAGTGCGATGCGATGTCAGTTTTCAGACTTCCTAAACTAGTAATAAAAGGGATCACAGATGTTATGACCCGTTATTGGTGGGGAGATGAGGAAGGACAAAAACATATGCATTGGTTCGCTTGGTGGAAGATGTGTATTCCAAAGAAAATAGGAGGTTTGGGGTTTCGAGACCTACATTGTTTCAATTTAGCCATGCTTGCCAAACAGGCCTGGAGACTAATAAGTGAGCCAGAGTCTTTATGTGCTAGAATCCTAAAAGCCAAATACTTTCCTTCGGGTGATCTTCTTAATGTTAGTCTCAAGAAGGGAGCATCCTTCACGTGGCAGAGCATATGGGCAGGTATTCAGACTTTCAAAAAGGGATGCATTTGGAGAGTGGGCAATGGTACAAATATAAGTATTTGGGATGATCCATGGGTGCCTTCGAGCCCATCGAGAATGATTGTGTCCGCGAGGGGGCTTCACAGGTGACTACTATTTCTGATCTTATTGATTCCGATACCAACTGCTGGAATGAAGAGGTGATCCGAAACAATTTTCTCTCTGTTGATGCTAACCGGATCATGAACATACCCCTATCCTTTCGTCTATCGGAAGATTTCGTTGCATGGCATAATACAAGAAACGGTGTTTTCTCGGTTCGATCAGCTTATCATACCGAGTGGGACTCTCAACATGGAAGAAAGTTGATTCGTACGAGTGGACCTGGCACTTCTGATATAAACCCAGTGTGGGAGAGACTTTGGAAATTAAGAGTACCGGCCAAAATTAAAATTTTCGGATGGAGAATGTTACATGCTACAATACCATGCAAAAGTGTTCTTGCCAACAGACACATTATCACCGAGTCTGTCTGCCCAATATGTAAACTGGAGTGCGAGGATTCTCGCCATACTTTCTTTGGATGCGGGAGAGTACGTGAGATTTGGGAAAATCTTGGCCTGTGGACAGTTTTAAGCACTTTCACTTCACAGGGAAGGGAGGGGTCGGGGATCCTCGAACTATTACTGAGAGATGATCACCTGCCACCAATCCCTGTCGAAGGAGTCCAGGCCCATGAATTGATCCTCTCCGCATGCTGGTACCTCTGGTGGGAGAGAAGGAAAATTTTCCATGATGAATCTGTTGCGAAACCAGCGTATACCGCCCAAGCAATTATGGCTACGACTCTTAACAATTTTAGATCTTGCAGGAAAAATGTCAGGACTAGAAGGCATGGATGGCTGAAACCAAAAGCTGACTATGTCAAACTCAATTTTGACGCGGCTTTTAACTCTCAAACACGGGCGGGCTCTACTGGCGTGGTGATCCGAGACGAGAGAGTTATGTTTCTAGCAGCCAGCAACCGTGACATCCATTACGCATCCGATTTTTACCATTTTTACCATTTTTTAACCGTGGCTAAGACTGGAGTGTGAGATTTTTACCATTTTTTATTTTCTGTTTTAAGTAATCGGATGCGTAATGGATGTCACGGTTGCTGGCTGCTAGTAAAGCCTCTCTTTTAACTAGCTAAAACCGTGACGGATTTCTCATCAGTCTTCACTTTATGTGCACCTGTAAATTGAGAAAGAAATTTAACATCTTAGCACCATTTCTTCTTCTTTTTTGCTGCTAACATGTACCACAAAAATGATTTAGTAAACAACCTGCTCCTTGCATGATATATTCATACATTTCTCTGTAAAGGGTGAATGGAAATTCTTTCTTACATGTGGGATTTGATTTAAGCGCTAAGCATTCTTGGTTACAAAGTTAACAAAAATTTACTACCTAAAAGTAGCCCTAGCTAAATGGGTCATCTAATTGCGTAGCCGGCTTTGTATATCACATTTGTAGGAGACACGTGTATACTCCCTCCGTCTCAAATTAATCGTCTTGGGTTTGTTAAAATATGGATGTATCAATACACTAAATTATGTCTAGATATATCCATATTTTGACAAATCTATGACAATTAATTTGAGACGGGGGGACTAGTTTATTTTGGCTAAGTCTCTATATTGCATTGCACATTTGTTTTCTTTTAACTTGAGAACCCATACTGCCAATGAAGCATGGGTTTTTTTTTGTAGGCATATGCATGTTTGAGCTATGTAGCAATGTTTAATATAGGGAGGGTCTGGAAGAAAGCACCAAGCTGCAGATAGGTACCCACAGGGTTCAACCTTTTAATGCGACTATATATCATCTAGCGGTTCCAATCGGGACGACTGATATTTTAATGCGACTCCATTTCCTGATTTTGGAGTGATCCTGCTCCAGCTTATATCTGGGAAGCCAATCACATCCATAGATGAGGTGGAAATAATGAGAGAACTGGTATGTATATATGATCGCCTCTATTTGTGTTTACCTGACAGTGCCAGGTATATAACTTACTAGATGATACTAGTGACAGCTGAACCTCACTTAATTTGCTGCAGCTGCTTTGGGCAATGGCTGAGGAGGAGCGGCCCAGGAGGAGGGGCTTTGTAGACCCGGTGGTGAGCAAGAGCTGTTCAGAGCTATCACTGAAAACTGTCATGGAGATCTGCCTGAGGTGCATAGCCGAGGAGGCGGTGCACCGGCCGTCAGTCGAGGACGTGATCTGGAACCAGGTCGTCCAGATTCTGCAGATAGATAAACCAAGTGCTTCTCCCATACGATCACCATCATGGACTGATGCTGAAGATGGAGCTGCCAATTGTCTATCCTCCAGGATGTGCAGAAAAGAAAAGGAGGCTCCAACGACTACTAGGTTCTCTCAGTATAGAGTTTCTTCCTGTCAATCCCTCTGTTGATTTTTCTGTCTCAGGAGCAAAATTTCCTTTGAATTTTCTATGCCTGGAACAATGATGTGCGCGCAAACAAAATAATAATAACAATGTTGTGCACTCGTGCTATGCAACAGTGGAAACCTCGTTCCGTCAAAAGCGAAGCTTTGTTTCTACCAACGGCACAAAAGAGTATGTGATCAGTATAAAAGCTAACACTCAAAAATCACCCATTTCGCTAACATCTCAACATGACCAATGGAGGCTAGTGGTGCAAGCCGAGGCGACTACATATATGCTTGCAGGTGCAGCTATACAACATCAGATTTCCTAATCTTAGGAATATGAACCCAAGCCACATAGAATTAGTTGTCAACGGTGCGCCACACTTTCAGCATATTAGTGGTGGTCAGTAAAATTACAATCCAAATAAAACTGACGTACAGCTTTCAAACTGTAAAATCAGCGACCCATTTTCAGACTTTCGAGCATCCCATACTTCCAAACATGGCGAAAAGAATTTATGGATAAAAGCTAATTGTGCGCATGTCTACGTGCAAAATTCTGCGAAAATAAGACCATTTTCCCACGAGCTGTTTTTACAAGGAATTTTGATAACGCATATGTTATAACACCAACTATATTCATGATTATTTTTTTCTATATAAAATTGAAGTTTCGAGATGGTCAAAACACTAAGGGGTTGCGAAAGAAAGTCCACACTAGTAGCTTACCATACATCAAATTTTTCATCACAACGAAAACAAAATATGCCAACACAGAATGCCTTACTCTGGCACAAGACACGGGTAACAAACAGAAATCAGTCGTAACTATCACTCCATTTGGAAGTGCACAGACAATGCCCATATCAAACACCAGGAACGGACACACTTGACAAACTATGCTAAGAAAGAGTCAACGGCTACTTCAAACTCTGACCTAGCTATTTCAAGTCAGGTATCATAAAGACTCAACGGCTCATGCGATTCCTAGACAACTTGCAGCTCTGGCCAAATAGGCGTGCAGCCTGTTTTGAGCAAGACGGGATCAAATATGCTAAGAAGCTCCAACAGCTTACTAACAGGAGTCGAGTATGCAGCTCTTGGCATAGCATCACCAACATTCTGCTCACCACTTGCCTTCATAGTTGGGGTTCGCATTACTTGCTCCAGGTGTATCACTATGAGAATGAATGCCCATATGATAAATTTGCGCCCCACCTTCTATTGTTTAGTCTCTCTCTCCTCTTCTGAGCAAGGGATAGATCAGCATAAGAACACCATGTATCAAAATTTTCTGAAGTGTGAACTTTCAATTTTAACCTATTGTTAGTTATAGATTTCACACCTTCCAATAAACATTACCTGCTTTACCAATCTGAATATTTCCTTCAGTACAATGTAACATTATTAACAGTTCACATCAGTAGAATCAAGAACGGGGAGACATCTACGGGTCAAAAAAGTAGATGAAACACAGAGCTACCTACATACGAACTTCCAACTTCGAACGACTGAGTATACTACAGAAGAAAACTAAACATTTCTTTGACAGTGAAAAACTGTGAAGGACAGATTAAGTACCGCAAGGCTGCAGAACAATTGCTTCCACAACCAGGTGCAATATTCAGAGAACAAAATAGAGCACTGTCGGATTTGCTTACCATGAGGGAGCATCCACATCACGGCCAGTTTGTATCCATTGGCTCTTATCTAGATATCTGCAGTACGTTTATTAAAACTAATAATTTTGCAGTATGAAAACAGTCAGAAATACATCTTGAAAAAAAGGACGCCCATAAATAGACAAGTAAACCAATCTGGTAAGCTGATGGTATCTCTATTCTTGACCACATTTGAGCTGAAATTAATTAGCCTGTATTTAAATCTGAATGAGAACACACAGCAGTACAAAGAAAAAGTTTTATGACTCGTAAGCAACTAGCAGAAACCTAATATCATACTATCACAACGAGGCACACACTGCCACTTTCAGCAAAATTTATAGAACAGGATTCAGGTATCAATCCATCCAAGGTTCCAATTATTTAGTCAGGTACATTCAATTTTGAACAAATACCAGTGTTCCTGACTCAGGAAATACCACCAGACTTTGGAGGGGACGCAGCAGAATCTGCGGGCTTCGACAGCATCGCATGGTGCCTGTACATCCGCCACCAGTTCTCTTTAGCCTCGTCGACGGTCCGGTAGGTCCAGATGTGCGGCCTGGCCTTCTCCCGCGCGATGAGGATCTCCTCCACCTCCGCCTTCCGCTTCGTCTTGAGCGAGAGGCAGTCGATGAGGACCCCCCACTTGCCGAAGCAGCTGTCGAAGTCACCGTAGCGGTAGTAGAACTGCATCTGGTGGTACGGCGAGTAGCAGAACCACAGCGCGTCGAAGCACTTTATGCAATCCAGCCGCGGCGGCGGATCGCCGCCGGCCCCGGTGCTGGTCGTCTGGGGCTTCTCTAAGGGCTCCGTACTGATAACTCCGCCGCCGGCAGCGCTAGTCGTCTCGGGCTTCTCCTCCGGATCCATACCTGTGAACGCCAACCACGAACGGGATTCCTTACATGTGAGATTTACTTCGCTAGAACCACGAGAAAACAGCAAAGGAAAACCGAATCGGAAGAAACGAATTAACTCTTCTCACCTCCGGCGGCGCCGCTGCTGGCTCGTTTGCGGCGTCGGCTTGGGCCTTGGAGCAGAAGAGGATGAACTGCACGACTGAAGACGCCGGATGAGAGATCATCAGATATCAGAAAAGAAATAGTATAGATTAAGAAGAGTTGCCTAAAGGCCCAACAAAGTTGTACCGTAACTTTGCTCCATGAAAGCCCACGATCTCCTTTTTCAGATTTGTAGAGAGCCGTTCCATTACATGAATAAAACTTGTTCAAAAAAAATTACATGAATAAAACGAAATATTTGGCAAAATTACAAATCATCAGTTACATTTACTCAAATGACACACTTCATATGATTGAAAGGTTCTCTTGGACCATATGTTAGTGACACGACGATGTCTCATTTAGTCAAATTCCTTAAAAAGAACAAAGAGAAAATGGGCCCGCAAAAAGAGCGCAAAACTGTGTGTATACTCGGTCCAATTCTTCTAAAAGGAACAAACAAAGCACCTCATGCTAGGTGTCTCCACGTACATCTAAAAAAAAAGAGGTGTCTCCACGTATAGATTTTTTTTTTACATACGCCTCCCACAGGGGAGCCGGGTTCCATTATTAAAAATAACAGAACAGAGGTCTTAAGTACAAACAAAGATCCAGCAAATAAAAAGCAAAAGAACCCAAGAGTATCACCACTGACTCGCAAAGAAACCTAGACATAGACTATCGACGAACATAACCTGGAACCCCGATACAAGCAGAGAACCAAAATATCCGAGCCACAAGTTTTGAACCAGCACCACCAGCATTGACAAAAGGAACTCAAACTGGGACAACAACAAACTAGGCAGGAGCATCATCAGACGGAATCTTCTTCTTCAGTCTCCGCCGCACGATCTCCTCTAGCTTCATCATGTGTCGGGGAAGTAGTTGATCCATAAGCCCTTACTGCCACCTCTTGAATCTGAGCGGCTCCCTCCTCCAGCAACTTCTTGTCATTCTCTGCATGTAAACATGCCCAATAGCGAAGAAAGACACACATGTAACACACCATCTCAACAGGAGATGATATAATTTTTTCTTCAAAACAAGCCATGTTTCTTAACTTCCAGATAGCCCAACAAAGAGCAGCAATCCCTACTACATGCAAATTTGTTTTCCCAGGAAAAAAATCTGGTTATCCACCAGAAATAATGAGTAAACCCCGTGGGTCTGGCATTTGCTCCAAAAGCTGCACACACCGAACTCCAAACAAAACTAGCAGCAGGACACTCAAAGAGCAAATGACTAATAGACTCATTCAAATGACAAAACCTGCAAATGGGACTCCCAACCCAATTTCTTTTCAACATATTATCTTTAGTGGCAATAGCATTATGCCAGATAAGCCAGAGCCAAATCTTAATTTTGAGTGGAATTTTTGCTTTCCACAGATGCTTAAAAGATCTATCAGGCCCATAGGAAGATAACTTATTATACAAGGATTTAACAGAGAAGATCCCATTTTTATTATACTTCCATTTTGGTATATCTTTTCCATTCCCTAAAGCCACAGTGCTCAAAGCATTTCTAAGCTCCCTTGCATGGTGTTGCAAAGCTGGTGTAAGCCATCTTCTAAAGGAGATGGCCCACCCAATGTTATACATTTCCCTCACAGTCAGTTCATGTTGATCACAAATCTCAAAAAGCAAAGGAAAAACACTACAAAGGGGAGTCTCTCCTAGCCAAGCATCATGCCAAAAATTAGTTTCATTACCACCTACTACACACATCTTCCTACCCATGAGATAAAACTTTCTAACTTTCAGAAGGTCCTTCCACACAGGGGAATCACCTTGTTTTGGCTTGATAGCCCAAACCCCTTTATTTATGTTATATTTGTTGCAAACCAGTCTCTGCCACAAACCATCCTCACATTCCAGCCTCCACCACCACTTGCACAACAAACAGATATTTTGGATCTTAAGATTTTTAATACCCAAGCCTCCTTTTTCCCTAGGTCTACACACTGCACTCCATTTTACCATGTAATACTTCTTCTTCTCCCCAGTCCCTTGCCAAAAAAACCTCCTGATGATTTTTGTCATAAGCTCCAGATTAGACCCAGGCAGCAAATACATAGACATCATATATATAGCAGTCCCCCCAGGGAGGATTGGATCAGAGTGATCCTACCCCCAATGGATGAATTATTGCCTACCCAACCATCCAATTTCTTTTTGAGTTTATCTGCCACACCATTCAACTCTGACACTCTCAACCTGGAGCCACAAACAGGGACTCCCAGGTATTTGATTGGCCAGGTACCAATTTGACAACCAAACATGTCAGCATATTCCAGATTTTTAACATCATCTTTAAGAACCATCATCACCTCACTTTTTTCAAAATTAATTTTAAGACCAGACATGGCCTGAAAAAGAAAAAGAATGAGTTTCAAATGAATTTCCTGCTCCTTAACATCCTGAAATAAAAGGATAGTATCATCTGCATACTGTAAAATGGCTACCTTAAAATTTATCAAGTGAGGGACCAAACCCACCAGCAGACCAGTCTGTTGTGCTTGGCTAATCATTTTTGTTAAAATCTCAGCTGCCAAATTGAAAAGGAAGGGAGAGAGGGGATCCCCCTACCTAACCCCTCTATGACTAGGAAAATCTTTTCCCCTAGTATCATTAATCTTCACACACAAGGTCTCATTCTGAACAATGTCCTTAATAAGCCTCCTCCATCTACAATTAAACCCTTTTTGAGAAACACAATTTAAAAGAAAATCCCAGTCCACCTTATCATATGCTTTCTCAAAGTCCAGCTTCAAAACAACCCCTTGTTGATTTTTCCTACTAGATTCATGCAAAATCTCATGTAAAGACAGAATCCCATCCATAATATTCCTACCTTTAATAAAAGCATTCTGACAAGGAGAAATGAGTTTTGACATAAAGGGTTCAAGCCTACAAGTTATCACCTTAGTGAGAATTTTGTACAACACTTGCAGCAAACTAATAGGCCTATATTTTTGAATGATATCAGCATCAGGGGTTTTCTGTAATAAAATAATCAAACCAAAATTCAACTTGTATAAAGGAAGGCATCCTTCATACAATCCCAAAACAACTGCATTATCTCCTTTTTGATCACATGCCAACATGCCTGATAAAATTCAATAGGAATTCCATCAGGACCAGGGGCTCTGTTCTTTTCCATATGATCTATGGCTGATTTCACTTCTTGCTCAGAAAAAAGAACATCTAAAATTTGCACATCCTCCTCAGATAATTTCTCATCTAAACTCCAAACATCATCAGACATATTAATCTCACACTTGGGTCCATAACCAAACAATGATTTATAATATTCAGTTGCATGACACAAAAGGGCCATGGTCCCCTGAATCTCACCACCCACAATGGATAAGCAGTACATTGTACTCTTTCTCTTCCTTCCATTTGCAATCCTATGAAAATAAGCAGTGTTTAGATCCCCCTGTAATAGCCATCTCTCACTTGACCTACTAAACCAATACTTCACCTCTTCTTCCAGGATAGCCATAATTTCTTTTTGAACAGCCCCTTTCCTCACATACTGTTCCCCTGTAAGCATCTGATTTTCTTCCATTTGTTCTAGGCTTTCCATTTCAGCTAGTAGAACTTTTTTCCTAGCAATAGATTCACCTCTAACATTTCCCCCCACCCTTTAAGAGAGTTCTTGAGTTTCTTAATTTTATCTTGAATAATACTCATACTATCCACACTTATCACAGAGGAATTCCAGGCAATACTAACTCTATCCTGGAATTCAAGTGCTCAATCCAAGATTTTTCAAATCTAAACTCCTTCACTTTTCTAACAAGAACCTCACTAGTATCTAACACCAAAGGGTTATGATCAGACATAACTCTAGGAATTTTCCTAACATGAGTTAAGGGGAAACAATTTTCCCACTCATTATTCATAAGGACTCTATCCAAATTTTCCAAAGTAGGGTCAGATTGACCATTAGACCAAGTAAATTGACCACCAGACATATCCACTTCCCTTAAACCATAAGAGAAAATGATTTGATTAAATCTGTGGGAAAATCTAGTCACACCCCCACCTTTATTTTTCTCATTATCAAACCTAAGGATATTAAAGTCCCCACCAATTATAGTAGGTAGTTCAAGATTAGAACAGATATTCTCCAAAGCATCCAAAAACATTGATTTAAATTCATCCTGAGCAGCACCATACACCACAACCAAGCAAACTTTTTTTATTCAGTTTCCTATCCAAAACATTAGCCATCACATGAAACATGCCCACCTGAGTATCTAAAACATCACATCTATCATTTCTAATACCGCAAAGAATACCTCCAGACCTGCCCACAGAGGAGGACCAGTGCCAAGTAAAAGTTTTATCGGGACCAAATTTTCTCCACAGGGAGCAATCAATTTTTTTCCTCATCGTTTCCTCTAAGCCAATGAAATCTAAATGACGTTCACTAATCAAATCCCTAAGAGAAAAAGCAAAACCCCTCTTACCAACACCTCTACTATTCATAAAGGCCCCAGTCATTGATTTTTTGCTTGTTCTACTTCTTGTTCTTGGTCCAGATACTACATCACTCCAAGGGTGATTAGTACTGACCCTAGAGGGGATTCTTGTGCCACTAAGGGGCACTCCCTGAACTGAATTTTTGTTAGCAAAATTTTTCTTAGCCTGTTTTTTTTTATTTCTTAGACACAACAGTAACAAAACCATCATCACCAGAGTCAAGAGCATGATCAGGAGATTTTGCATCAACACTATCTTCCAGAGATCCCTTAGGACTCTTAACAGGAGTATTCAAATTGCAAACAACTTCCTTAATCATCATTTCCTTTTGATTGCCTACAGCAATTCTAGCTTTTTCCAAATCTTTGAGCAAGTTTATGGATTGTAAAGACAAATAAGAAACATCAGTCCCAATCTCTAAAGCTTTCTCAACAATATATTCATCAGCTAACACAGAAAATGCACTAATAGAATAAGTAGGTTTGTTACCTTCAGAATTATCTCTAGCCTCCAGATGTGTCATAGCTTTTTTGACAGCATGGACATTTATCTTTGAATCTTCCTGCAATCTAGCACTCCCTCTTGAAGGTAGGGGCTGATCAGGAGTTGGAATAAGAGGCAAATTGTGCTCAGCTTTAGATTGTACACCTTCCTTTTCTTCGGGACTGGAAAGGACTTCACTAATCACCACCTTTGAGTTAAGCACCTGGGTGCAGCCAGCAGAATCAGCAGATAAAACTTCCTCACACATGTCCTCCACACTGTCATTCTGGCTGGACATCAAAGGGGACTCCACCACAGGGGCATGATCCACTCCAGTTATGTTCTGCAGATGTTTCCTCCACTTGTCCTTCTTGTCACTGTTAGTTTCCAATAACCTTTTCAAAAATTCTTCATAAGAGAGTTCCATCTTAAGTGGCTCATCTGGATCTTCCACAACACCAGCAGTGATCCTGGGCGTCTTGAGGTATTCCAGGTACTGGGCATAGAAATCCACAGCAGGATGAGTTCTCTGGTGGGTTCTAGAGGAACCCACCCCCACCTGGATCATCATAGGAACCACAACAGAACTGTAGCCCAACTTGTGCACATTCTCAGTGAAGTCATCCTCATCGCTATCCTCCTCCACAGATTCAGGTCCAACCATCTTCCTTTTTCCTTTATTACAGCCATCCTCATCTGCATCTTGCTTGCTCAACAACTTACCAGCATCAGTCTGCATATATGAAGTTCTAGCATCACGCACGAATCCTCCTTGAACACTACCACGGGGTCCATCTCTGTTCCTAGCAGCAGCAACACCTACATCAGTTTTTTGTTTCTTGGGAGTATGATCAAAATCACTCCCCCTGTTCTTAGGAAGGTTCTGTCCAGTTTGCTCAACATGAACCTGTGTCTTCTCTCTATCCATCTTCCCACATGCTATCTCCCTGGTAAATTCAATATCATAGAAAGCCCCTCCAATATTAACATTAGGCACCACTGGTGGGACAAGTGAAACATCAAGATTCCCAATAAGAATACGCACATAGTCAACATTGTTCATACTAAGCCTATCCACAGATAAGGTCCTACCCACCAAACTGCCTGCATAGGAAGCAGTTGGGCAGTTCCTGTTCTCCAAAGGTATTCCACGCACCTGGAACCAGGACATGTCAAGTTCAGCAACAGCCCCGTACCCAGGTATCCAATTTTCAATCTGAAGAATAACAGAGGGAAGAGTCCTCATGTTGATCCTCCCAAAATGAATCCAAGCATCGACATCTCTAGAGCTAGGGAATTGCATAAGGAACCTGTTGGCTGCCATTTGCTTGGCATACCACCTCCAGGTACATCTATTCCCAGCCCACTGAGTAAATTCCTCTTCGATTTGCCGCGCAGAAACGTTCCCTTGAACAACCTCCATAATCTCCTGATGAATCTCTTTAGTGGGGGCAGGATTCCTGATATCCGGAATCACAAAGAAACCACCGTTGGGTATAGCTGCTCCCAAGGTCTAGTCTCAGAATTAATCAAATTAGCATCATGGCTAGCCCCGCACAGATTGCAAATAGAATCGAGCTCCACAACCCGATTTTGGTTCTCCCTGAATTGGACAGCGCGTGCAACACCGCGTCCACCCTCTCTATTATCTTGCTCTAAACCTGACCTAGATCGCTCCCCACCCAAATCAAATCCCCTCGCATTCTGATTAGACACATCCACAGAAGAAAAACTAGGAGTATTTGCTCTCCTGGGATTAGCCTGGGTCGGGTATGATCGCTCATTAGCAGAGCTATCAGAATCAGCATCCCTCATCTCTGCCCGATGTGCCAACCTATCACGACTAAACACTCCTTGTCACCCTCCTCTAGAAAACGACCGTGGACCAATAGCACCAAGTCGATTATCCATACCTCCCCTCTGGTCGTGATTTGCTCGTGGTGGCTCGATGCTGGTATATCTGCCAGCCTGGTAGCCTCCCCTTGAGTTCGCGCGCGCAGGCAGCCGCCCACGAGCATTGGAGTCACCAAGATCCCGTGGCCCCGCGTGAAGGGCGTGCACCACCGCGGGGTGCTCAACAGGCGCCGCCGAGTATCCACCCAGAGGCCTCCGCGGAGGGAAGTTAGGACGCGGTGGCTGGCGCGCCGCGCCCCCTCTGCCTCCGCCGCGATTGAAAGGATACATGGCCTCAGATCTGACCGCCGCTGCAAAGGAACGACAATCACCAACAACCGTACCTCTCCGCGGCGAGCGAGCAACTGGCTTGAGAATGGATCTAGGGATTGATTTAGTCACGAACACAACCCTAGATCCGCCCGCCGCTCGTCCTCTCTCCCAGATGTGTCTGCACCTCGAATGAAACGTGGAAGAGGATGTGCTTGGGGGTGCGGGGGATAAGCTAACCCGGTTTTTTGCAAGCGGTCCCCTAAGACCTTCCCAATTTCAGGAGCACTCTCAGGATACGACAATGGCGGGCCACCCAATGGCGTGTTCCTCACCTCGTCGCCGACAAGTAGGTCCGACCGAGGGAACAACGCTTTAGGCCCGAGCGGCCTACGTGTATGCTCAGGAGACCACGGAAGCCTCGCTCGTTCGCGCTGAGAAAACCACCGCGCACCCACCGTAACAGAGAAACAGGGGAAGGTAAGCGCCGCGCCGGGAACCACCACCTCGCCGGAGTTTACCTGACAAACATCGATTGCGATACCATCGCCGCCAAGCAGCACCAACCTCTTATCATCACATCGCAGGATCAAACCACCATCACACTCCCGAGCCGATTTACCAAGTGGAATAAATGACGCATCCCATCGAATCGAAAGCGGAGATCGGGAAGATGAGGACTCACCGGCGGTGGGATCCGCGACCCTCTGTCCAACCTCCACGTTCAACGCGCGTAGCATCACCGTATCTCCAGCCTTGATAGATCGATCTCCCGACCAGTCAATCCACTCGAGAATCCCATCGCCGTCGTCGAGGAGGATGACTCGGCTGAGATCCCACCGGAGCACCAGCCATCCTCGCCTGGGGGCCTCGGACATCGAGGAAGTACTCGCGAAGAACGTGGCCTACCACCGCGGGGCCTCCCACTTCGCCCGCGACGCCGCACGAGCCGCCTCGCTGATCGCCTCGCTGATCGCCTCTCTCCTCTCTCTCCTTTCGATCATAGTTGTCTCAGGATAAATCTGATTTGACTGAATGAACTTTAACTTTCAAATTAATTCAAAAAAAGGATTGACACGGATATTCATCACTCATTCATGATTGCCGGTATGAGAAATTTAGTTTAGACCATCTCTAGCAATACCCGTATAAAGTCTCACGACTATACGCTCTGTGACAATTTCTTTTGTGAGAACAGATCCCATGTAGTCGCTCATGTTCGTAAACAATTTTCAGTGCCATGTGAATTGAGCTCTTCGGTCTCTATTTCTACCGCACGGAGGGCTCGCCCCACAATATTTCGCCACTGCCCAAATCGCCCACCTCGCACGCGCCGCCGGCGAGAAATTACCCTCGCACACGCATAGATAACGTTGTGGCCTAGTTCTTGCTCAATCGGGTGGGAGTGCAGCCAGGGCAGCGACGACAACTGCTCCGACGAGGAGCGCAAGAGGATTGTCGCCTCCGACGTAGCCTGAAAGCATGTGGTGCACCGCTACACGGACTATGGGCTGATCTGTCGCCTGCCCACCTCTACCGCGCGGTAGAGGAGTTCGACCGCAAGCGAACGGCATGCCGCTGATGTCTACGCACGCTTCTATTCTTGTAGACAGTGTTGGGCCTCCAAGTGCAGAGGTTTGTAGAACATCAACAAGTTTCCCTTAAGTGGATCACCCAAGGTTTATCGAACTCAGGGAGGTAGAGGTCAAAGATATCCCTCTCAAGCAACCCTGCAATCAAGATACAAGAAGTCTCTTGTGTCCCCAACACACCTAATACAATTGTCAGTTGTATAGGTGCACTAGTTCGGCGAAGAGAGAGTAAAATGCAAGTAATATGGATGATAATAAGTGATAATAGCAATCTGAAATAAATATGGCAGCAAGCAAACATGTAGCAGAACAGACGGGAAATGGTGTTTCAATGCTTGGAAACAAGGCCTAGGGCTCCTACTTTCACTAGAGGGCACTCTCAACAATGATCACATAATTGAATAACTAGATATCTTCTCTTCACTATGCTACTCTTAACCCTCTCCGGTTGGATAACAAACACTAATCATTGCGTAGGTCTTTAACAACACTCCTCAGAGTAAGCACTTTCCCAACTAAGTAACCCCATGTCATCACCATGGGACCCAGATGGTTCCACGCAAACACCACAATTTCATAGAGAAGACAGACACGATGTGCACAATATCATCTTCACACCGCGATACAAGGTGACTCCATAGTTCATATTAATAAAGCACTTGAGTAGCAAAAGATGAAAAGTAACATCTACGAATTCAAATAGATTACAAAGCTCATGATCACATATAGACCACACCATGGGAGAGAGAGATGAACCACATAACTACCGGTAGAGCCCTCAGCCTCGGGGAGAACTACTCCCTCCTCATCATAGGAGACAGCAACGACGATGGATATGGCGGTGGAGTCGATGGAGATGACTTCCGGGGGCACTTCCCCGTCCCGGCAGGGTGCCAGAACAGAGATCTGTCCCCCAAAACTTTTTGGTGGCGGCGGCGGAGCTACGGATGTATTTTGTGGAAATGGTCGATTCCCCTAGGGTTTATGCATCAGGGAGTATATATGGGCGAAAGGGCGATGCCGGGAGGTGTCCAGGGGGCCCACACCCCTAGGTGGCGTGGCCAGAGGGACCCGCGCCACCACATGGTGTGGCCACCCTGTGGCCCCCCTGCGGGGCTCTTTGGGACTTCTGGAAGCTTCTAGGACTTCTAAGACTTCTGGCTTTCGAATTTTCCAATTCCGAGAATATCCCTCTCAAGCAACCCTGCAATCAAGATACAAGAAGTCTCTTGTGTCCCCAACACACCTAATACAATTGTAAGTTGTATAGGTGTACTAGTTCGGCGAAGAGAGAGTAAAATGCAAGTAATATGGATGATAATAAGTGATAATAGCAATCTGAAATAAAAATGGAAGCAAGCAAACATGTAACAGAACAGGCGGAAAACGATGTTTCAATGCTTGGAAATAAGGCCTAGGGCTCCTACTTTCACTAGTGGACACTCTTAAAAATGCTCACATAATTGAATGCATAAATATCATTTCTTCACTGCGCTACTCTGAACCACTCTCCGGTCGAATAACGAACACTAATCATTGCGTAGGGGCTTTAACAACACTCCTTAAGTCTATATTCCCTCTCTATGAAACCCCAATGTCACTACGAGCGTCATAGATTAGTAAACAAATGCCAACAATTTCATAGGTTCGTCTTTCAACACAAGATATAAATATCATACTAAACCACACGGTGCACACATTGTCACCTTTACCCCGTGCTTAAATAGTTTACAGAGATAACAAAACCACTTGGGTAGCATAGCAAATTAAGATCAATCTACATATTCAACTAGATTACAAAGGTCATGATCACATAAAGATCACACCATGGGAGAGAGATGAAGCACATAGCTACCGGTAGAGCCCTCAGCCCCGGGGGAGA